>JAODPA010002065.1:0-14146 GCA_025585075.1 Nepenthes mirabilis | reverse complement strand
TGCATACCCAATCATATAGTAATTCAAGACATGTAGAAATATATAATTAAAAATTGAAAACATACAAGAGCAATATTACAAAAATTCAACATTTAAATGTAATGTGTATAAATTAAAGGCATATATTTCATAAAACTTTCATGAAATGGGAGTAGTATTATATGAATGCAAGGCAATAACACTTTAGCTACAAAAATTATATATAGATGAGTATTTAAAATAATAAATACTCAAAAAATCAGAAATGAATAGCAACAAAGGAAAAAAAAGGGCTTAAGTAACTTGCTTTTACTTGAATTTACTCAAAGATCCCTTTAATTTCTCTTAATTTTTCCTCCTCTCTACTCTCTTTCTCTCTTCTTTTTTTCTTTTCTCAAAATTTTCATAGAAATGACCCAAAATCGACTAATGAACTTATTTATAAAAAATTGACACATATGCGCCGATAAAGCACAGATCAGGCACTAAGGCATAATACATATTACATACAAGCGTTCCTCAAGCATGCATAAAGCGCTGACATTTTGTCACAAATACATGTGCATCAATGTGTATCAATCGGACGCATATCGGCTGTAACTAATCTATCTAAAATACGCATAAGCACCCTAAAGGTATCATTTAAGCACATCCTTATTGTCTAAAATACACATACGCATAAGTTAGGTATTGGTCATACGTCACTTGGCCTAGTTTATTCTAATTAGAAAAACAACGACCCAAAACGTCAAATGATCTCGAAAATTCATCAATTTAATTTAATTAATCATCAATAAAAAAAATTTTGGAATACATACTTTACAACCCAACCCTCTATTAGAAGCATCACAATATACCATAAAACTTTCAAATCCTAATGGAATAGCTAAAAATAGGGCGATTGTTAAATGCTTCTTTAATTCCTGAAAACGTTTTCCCAATCCATTCCAAAAGAATGCAACTTTCTTTTGTGTCAAGCAGATCAACAGCACTGCATTTCTTGGAAAGTTTTCAATAATCCTTCTATAATATCTGACTAAACCAAAAAAAACTTTGTACCTTAGTTACATTTGTCAGCTGGCTTCAACTTGTGACAGCTACAATATTCTTTGGATCAACTGAGACACTTCTTTTGGAAAAAGCATGGCCTAGGAATGCCATTTTCTCTAGCCAGAACTTATACTTCTTTAACTTCATGTACAATTGTCGTTTTCTAAGTGTTTGCAATGTAATCCTCAAATGGATTTCATATTCTTCATAGCTTCTCAAAAATATAAGAAAGTTATCGATAAAGACAACCAAAAATTGGTCCAAATAGTATTGAAACAACCGATTCATAAAGTCCATAAACATAGCAGGGACTATAACTAACCTAAATAGTATCACTAAAAACTCATAATGGCCATATATCATTTGAAAAATTATCTTCTATATATCTTCCTTCTTGATCATCAATTGGTAATACCCTGATTAAATGTTAATCTTTGAGAAAACTTAAACTCCATATAATTTATCAAACAAATTGTCTACTATCGACAAGGGATACTAGTTCTTAATTATTATCTTATTCAATTCCCGATTATCTATGCACAACCTCATCGGGTTTCTTCTTTACGAACAATACCAATGCACCGATGACACAATAAACCTGATAAAACCTTTCTCTAACAGTTTTTGCAACTATTTATTCAAAAATTTTGACTCTGAATGAGTCATCCTATGTAGAACCTTAAAAATCAGTGGGGAACTCAACACCAAATCGATCACGAATTCAACCCCCCTACACAACAGTAATCTGAATAAATCTTTTGGAAGCACTTCCTCAAATTCTCTTACCACTCGAATTTCTTCAACTACCATATATGACTCCTGGTGGTGGTAACATAGACGATGTATGCTTGACACCAACCTCACATTAAATAATATACATGTAATGTATAAATTACATATGCCAACTCCTTATACTTCATCCCTTGAAAATAAAAGGGTTGACAATCAGACATCAAAAAAGGTACCCTCTTATGAAAATATTCCATATTGGTGTTATAATATACCAACTAATTCATATTTAAGATTATATCAAAATTGTGCATGTCTAACAATATCATTAATAATTCAAACACATGAACAAAAAATAAGCACCTAGGGGATATGATGTCGTATAATAAACACTAACCCACAAGTGAAGACCCACCAAAGTATTATCCATAATTCTTTGTGGTGAATGTAAATAACATAAAAAATTTCTAGGATACAAATGATTGCATAGATCCGAAATCTAACAATACTTGTGCACAAGTCTCAAAGATTAAAAGTGTAACTTTCACCATTGAAGGAGACACCTCTGCATTTTTAGTTATCACGACAAACGTCTTTCCTGAAGCACTGTGTCCTACTCATCTTCCTCAATGGGCAGGGGCACTCCCTTATTATATGGCTGGATCGAGCATGATAAAAGCATCTTCGGATTGCCTGTAGCAAGGATACACTTCTTAAAATCGCCCATAAAAACTGCATGACATCCTCAAGTGTTGTCCTCCTGGCATCCATTAGATCTCTGCAGCTTACAATCTCCAGACTCAATCCTCTTGTTGGATACTCTTGACCATAGGCTTTGTCATTCTCGATTGACATTCTTCATCTCAAAAAACATTGTCCTCTAAATCTCTGACTCAATTCTCCATAAGTTTGAAATTGAGATGATGCCAACTGCCTCCTAATCATATTGTTCAACCCTTGCAAGAACTTCTGCATCTGCTTAGCCTCATCAAGCTGGAAATATGGCAAAAATTAGGCTAGCTCGGTGAATTTTGCATTATGTTCAGCCATAGAGTAGTTTCCTTGCCTTAGCCTCAAAAATTTCTCTTCCTTTCGCTCCTAAAGGCTTAGCAGAAAATACATATCATTAGAGGCCTCCATAGACACCTCTCACAAAATCTCATCATTTTCTAGTCCCAAAACCCTCTTGGTCTTGGTCCACAAGTAATCAGCCTCTCCATCAAGCTTATACATAGCCAACCTAAGCTTCTCGTTCTCTAGGCATTCGATTACTCTAAAAACTTCTCTATTTTTTGGATCCATATCTCAGCTTTGATAGGATATTAATCACCTAAGAAAACAAAAACATGTTTGTTTGGGGACCTTTCAGAGGCCATCATCTCACCTCTTGGATTCCCTCCAGCTTCGCCAACCCCGACCAACCCTGGATTTTAGGGCAACACATGGATCAGACGGTCTATAATCTCAGCAATCCTAGCTATAACCATAAGATGTTTATTCTCTCAGTTGCACCCTCCATCGCTGTGGCTTCTTGACATCTTGTACCTATTACACCACAATTTATAAAAGTTTACCTACCTTTCAATCACTTATAAAATCTTCCTTACGACTTACTTTGATACCACAATTTGTCATCCTAATAAATAACACAAAAACTAGACCTGAAGCCTGGATTACAATGCTACATAAAAGTCCATCAGTGACTTCACAATAAGGATATAAAAATATTCATCCAATGATACGGTCAAATTTGCTTAAATTTGACAGCTGACTTCTCAAACTACTTAACATAAATCCAAATGCAATAACATCACAACCATACTAATATCCAATAATACAATATAGGAAAAACCAAAAGCCAATCTACTGCCCCTTGGCCTCGCTATAGCAAATTATATATACCAAATTATACTAAAAACCCTTAAAATTGTTTTTCCAACAACATCATCAAAAGCATAATAAAAAATTATAATCCTGCGATCCTCTATAGTATACACCTGCCAATCCAACACTTGCAAAAAGTCAAGCCTACTAATTTAAAAGAGTGACAATAAATGTAAGCCAGAAACTCAGTAAATGTGGGACACAACAATAAACATAGTGATCAAACTAAGTCAAGGAATAAATGAACCAAATGCCGGCTTACTGCCTAAAGTGAAAACAAGAAGACCGGTTTATACCTTATCCCATAAAACTAGGATCATAGTCTATTATTTAAATATATGGATAGGTTGTGGACATATCATTTCTATAAATAAGACCTTACAAACTATTATTACTTATAGGTGGGCCTTATATGACCTTATTTAAATATATTTTGACATACTTTCTATCATTTCCTTATGATAATTCATTTGAAAGAAACGTGTGTAAATAACTATAAAACATGAACATTTTCTAGAATTTAAAATTCGAAAGACTTATCTCAACTTCATTGTAGAGATTTCATCAAAATCTCTCTCAAAAAGACATACAAGAGGATATTCTTCAATAACTTTTAGATTTTTAAAGATTATCTTAAACACGACAAAGGACCTCAAAATTTAAAAAAAATAAAGGAATCAAGGGCATGTATACAAGTTAAACGTCATAAGAGACATAGATGAAACCATACATGGAGTAAAAAAACACAAATATCAGGTTTTAGGCAACCATGAAGGAGATATAATTAAATTTTAGCAAGAAATGAAGAAATAGGCATGGAAGTCACTTACCTCAACTTAAATTTTCAAAAATCCTTTAAGGTTTTCTCCACAATTCTCTTTCTTCTTCTCCTTCTCTCTCTTCTCCTGTTCTCTTTTGTTACATAGTAGCCTAGATGGAACTAATATGTAACTAGGATTATAGGATTAAGAAGAAATAAGAGAGAATTGGAGGAAAAGAGGAAGGGGATTTGAATCATGTAAGAAGAAAAGCAAAAGAGAAGGGTGAATTAGGGAGTCTAACCTCACAAAAGAAATTAGGAATTCGTATCACTTCATTTATCATCAGTCAATATCATATCCATCACAAGCAAGTAGAGATATAAACATATAGGTTAATGACCCTTATTTACCATAATAGCCCTTATGACTACTAACTTTTCATGCTTGATATACTCAGCTTCTACTACCATGGGACAGCCCGTTACTTGTTATTACATAATAATACTCCGTCCCTAAAAGCAACTTTGTCCCTACAGATGGTATTAAGCTAGTTTCTTGATTCTTATGTCCTACGGACTATAAAAATGAATAATTAATGCCAGCCAGTAACATTATAAGACTAAACTATTAGGATGTGGTTTCTTATTTGTCAAACAAGATGATGAGCTTGTAACCAAATCTGTCCATCTATTAAAGACGATGAACTTGGTCATGGCTTGTAACTAATTTGTTGATAAACACCCAAGCATTTAGATTGCAATGTTGGAGGAGTAATCTAAATTTGTTCTGTTTCCTTTGATAAATAAAGCTGCTAATAGTAATTTCATTTTGTTGGTGTTGTTTATTGGAATGTTAGAAGAGATTAGATCTGTCTATCATTGCTCTAGTTTGTGTGATCCACTTCAATTGATGATCTGGCTTCATGTCTTGATGAATTGTTGGGTTGATTCTTGAAAATTGTGGTGACTTCATCCAGTATTTGTGTAGCTGAATCCGGTTTCTAATTGCAGGTTGCTGAACTTGGTGTTCTATCTCTTGCATATTCATATTTGAGGCCCTGTTGTCTCCACTTGATTGTTGTTGTTGTGTATTCTGCATTTGTAAAGGACTATCAGCAATATCCTCTAGTGTAGAAGATGTATATTTGTGAATCTGCTCTGGTGTAAATTTGCTGGATTGTGGAATAATGAAGCTGGCAGTCTTGTTGGGTTGATCATTGCACTCAGTTGCTGGACTGACAATTGGGAAATGTTGATTGTAGAATTGTGAAGGCATATTTAGCAATGACCTCTGAAATCTAAATGTATGACTCAAGAAGATGATCTATTTGACATAAACCAGGAGGACAAGCATCTGAAAAACATTATTGGGATAGCATTGTCCACGAACTCTTCCATACAACATATTTCTTGCACATCCTGCTTTAGATGGACTCTCATAACCAATGATAATTGGTTTATCGACTTGTACATGCATGTATGAGGTGCTGCTATGAGGTTGAAAGGCCTCCTCTACTTGTTGATCATTCCACCTTTTTGAGCTATGGTGGTTCCAAAAATGCTAGGAAACTTATTGGTGTCACCCAAGTAATCATAACATTGAAGCATTTGTGGAAGTTCAAGGATGCTAATAGCCCATTATTGTGGTGAATATGTGATGCACATGATGGAGTTGCCATACTCATAGTTGTCAAGTATAAATCATAGGTTCTGTGAAGAGGTTGTTGCACTTTTAATAATGAATAATGCCCTGACCTCGTATATGCTGTCAATGTTGCAAAAAGGATCAAACATATTATGTAATACAATTTGAGCTATACATAAATATTAGTGAATTTAGTAACAAAAATACCCATGGATGCCATGTTTACATCTGATGGTTGTGATGGAGGAAGAAATATTATTGTCTCCCAAATCCTTTCTGGATTAGACCCTTAGGTGATACGTTTGGTGTGGATGGTGCTATGAAGATGTTAAGGGAAAGACTTTTGTGCTGTGATATGTGCAGAAAATTGTGCAGCCTAATAGAGTGATTAGAAACTCAAATGCAGAATTAGGAATGAATAACAGAGAATGTAGAATCAGTGGTAACACTATTGTGTTTTCCTGTTAGGGACCAAATGCAGTGATTGGAAGCTTGTAGCATCATCTGAATGCTATGCTGCTGGTGGGAGTTTAGTGATTTGCATGAGGATAGTGCTCGATATTTGGAGATTGTGGGGTCAAATTGTGTAAGAAAAGCAGAATAAAAAGAAGCAAGAATTTCAAGTTGATGTAATGGAAATCAAATACAGAATGGTTGATATGGAAATCAGATTATCATTACAAGAAGAATTCAGAGATGGGTAGTAATGGAGATATTGATGTGGTATTCATGAAGTGAATCATGAATTGGGTTTCAGGTGTTTCCAAAGTATAAGCACGATTGCAAAACAAAGGTAGGAGAACACAGAAGAAATGTCAATTACACTAAGCACAAGAAATGAGCAATTAACTCATGAAACTCAGTACTACAGGAAGTGGATATTAGGATTCAGTATAAAGGCTACTGCTACCGCTGTTGGACTGACCTTACAACGATTTGCTACGCAATCAGAAAGTATGGAGGCAACCAAGTGCAATGATTTTGTGTACTTCTACATGAGCAATACAGACGGATGCTAGCCCAATCGATAGTGCAGCTTGCTTCTGTGTTACTTGCTCATTTATAACAGATTGTATAAGTTTGTTTGGCTGCAATAACAGATATTAGCTGAGCCGTCAATGTTGTTGCTGAGGTCTTTGCAGCTGAAAACTGAATTCAGTTGCAAGGCAAATTCCAACTGCTGTAGGAACAACTTCAGATCTTGTTGCAGGAACAAGAATTCAATAATGGATCCAAGAACCGCATCAAAACAGAATGCAACAATGAAATCTGCTGTGGATACTTCCTTCAATGTTGCAGGTGTTGTGCAATTTTATCAGTATCAGATCTTGTAAATGCAAGACACATCAGATGGAGATGTTCCTCACTATTGAATTATTCAGACAAAATTCAGATTGCTTACTGCCTCTTATTGTTTCAGAATCAAGAGATACATAGAGCAGCAATTTTCGGAGACATATGGTTACTTCCTGAAATAATGATTCTGCCCTGATGAAACTAGCCACACAGATCCAAAATCACATTAAGAAAATGCTATATGTGTCTTTAATCAGGCCTAGCCAATTTGGCTTAATTCAGCAAGTGTGGATTAGTTGGAAACCAATGTAGCAGTACCTTTTGGTCTCAATTACTGTTCAACTCTTTCAGAATTTCCACCAGATTTTGAAAAAAAATCAATGGAACATAATGGTACTCGAGAATTTGCTGAAATTGCAAGATTTGAGCAAGATTGTCACATCCTTTGACTCTAAAGACTTTGAGAATTCAACAATTCCAGAATTCAGTACACACTGATCTGATGCATCCATTTACTGATGCAGAATCTAGAATCATAAGATATAGATGCATGTGAGCCAGAACAAATATTTTGGTAGGCCTGGATGAGTTGGTTTCAAGAAGTTGACTTAGGTGCATTTTGATAATTTTTCCTATTCTAGTGAATTTTCAGTAATTGAGTGAATTAATTGTATGAGAAAATTATGCCTGCTATATCTTTATGATGTGTGACATATTATTGTGTTTTAACTAAATCAGTCGATAGGTTAAATTGGTAAAAAATGCTAACCCTAGTTTTCACACCCAGAAACCCTAATTCCTTAACCCTAGAGGCATGCCCCTCTCAATTTGCTTGACATAGCCACCACCTTGCCCTTTTTATGCATCATCCTAATTAGGTAAGGATTGGTTAGCTAATTTGTAGAGGGATTTTCAGATGAAGAGAAGGCTATATCTTGATAATTATAGGAAACTATAGAACACCCTAAAATTCTCACCTTGAGAACCCTAGGGGCCAACACCCCTTTTTCCCTTGTGAAACCGTAATCTTTATTGAGTATTGGCTAACAATGGAGGAGAGTCGGCAGCCAAGAGGGGGAATTGAGAGGCTGTGTTTGCGGAATTTTAAAAGTGACTAAGGGAGGGAAAAACACTAAAATCCCTAGCTAGTCTTCCTATTCTAGCAAAAACCCCAACAGGCATCAATTCTATTGTCATCCCTCATTGTGCCACCACCCTAGAGAGAAAAGAGAAGAATGAATCATGCTACAAAGGAAGAAAAAGAAGAGGTTGTCATGAACAAAAGAAGAAAAGGAGATCCAATCTAGACAGGTAAAAATTCTTTGTTTCCCTTTTGCAAGTGGTCATTTCTTTCGTCCATGATTTCGATAATCATTCTTGTAATTTTGTAAGTCCTCTAACATGAGCAGTTCATGTCTCATTGTCCTCATCTTGACATAAATTCAGATACCTCTTGAAATGTCATCGAATAGTGGAAAGATAGCCCCTTTATGACCTCTCCTTAAATCTTGAAACCATGACATGAATTATGTTTTCTAGAATGAAAAATGAAGTCTTTATACATCCTAAAAAGAAGGATGTGTCACAGTTTTGAGGGGTTTGGCTAAGTGAACCCACGTTTTAAATAATGGATCTCATGGCTAATATAAAATAATTGAAGTCCCATGGTTTTAGATTTTATGCATGTTTATGTCATGAAAGCACCATGTTGGCTGTGGGTTTATTGAGGTATGATAGAGTCAAAAATACTATTTTTTATATGATTAAATAATGGTATCTACATTTCTCCTAAGGTTTAGAGGATTATATGTCACTAGATCTAAAAGAGAGAAGCAATGCCTTGTGCTATGTACCTTGGAGGTTATAATAGTATCAAAAGAAAGATTTATTCATGATTAATTGATGCTATGTTGTAGATTTATATGCCTCCTAATGAGTAGAAAAAAATATAATTATAGATCTAAAGTTTGGAAATATAATACCTCAGTGCCTAGCACATAGTGGACGTTTAGGTTAGAATGGGAATTTTCCAAGTATATGATAATATGTTTATGGACCCATATGGCCTTAGTGGTCATGTGCCTAGGAGGACTTGTAAGGTTAGAGAAGTAATTTTCTACGTGATAAAATGTTTATGACTTGATTTACTCAGGCATTTGATCAGCATGTGAGCTAAGTTTGAACACCAGGGTTTGCCTTTAAGGAGATTTGTAGATCTATGTGCATGATTGCTCTATTTTGCAAATATGCTTCGATCACATATTGCGGATGACCTTAATAGCACATTCTATGAATTTTATCATGATTGCTCTTCATTTCAAGGTGTATACTTGACGTTTGAGCACTGTGAGAAGTCTCGTTCAAACATCAGAGCTTGGCTCGAGGTAGATCTATGAGCATGATTGCCTGATTTTATAAATTTACCTGGGTTGGTATATTGTAGATGCATTAATTGTCGCATATGATGAATTTCATAGTGATCGGGCTTTATTTCAGTAAGGATTTTGGTCGATGTTTGAGCTCTGTGAGAGGCCATGTTCAAACACCAAGTTTGTTTTGAAACAATTTCGAAAGTTTTGTAGAACCTAAGTTGTAGTGATATAATTAGAAGTTGTTACATCTATGTAATGGCCTTAGCATAAGAAACTGTGATTTAGATAGTTTTGGTAGCATTTGGCAAATAATAGAGTCTGGCGTTAGAATGGTGTGCAAACTCATGTTCAAACTCAAAAGGACTGGAATAGAGAGTTCGATCTAGATCTTAGCATGAGACCTAGGACGTAGAATTCCAGTGTTAAAGTGTAGAGGACTATACCAGACCTAGTTAGGGTGCCACATGTCGGATACTTAGTGTATCTAAGAGAATTCCCTAGTCCTCTCTCGATGATATTCTTTGCGTTGTCTTTGATCTCATGTGTATGCTTCTTGGCATCTATGGTTAGGGGAAAGAAACTGTATGAAAACATTAAGATTTTAATGAATATAAAACCAGCAGAATCTTAATATGATCTATAGTCATGCAATACTAATTTTCATATCCTAGTGGTAAGGTAAATGAGAGTATATAAAAATATCATACTTTCAAAAAAATATGGAACCTCGAAACATTATTTCAGTAACTAGTCATCCGATACCTACTCTACGTCCTGTGGATCAATGTCAGTCATTTTCATGGAGGGATACTTACAATTTTCTATCATATAATGTGCTATCAAAGGATATCACAGCAAAAGAAGTTAAGTTTGACATAATTGGGATTCATTCATACGCCTTGCATTGGCAAAGAAATGATGAGTTTGACATAACTTGGATTCATACCTATACCACGAGTTGGCAAAGAAAGAATCCAAGAATCATTTTGACACCATCCATTGGGGATTCTTTAATGAGAATGAAATTAAGGTGTTTGCACATCCGCTGTGACAATATCTCAAGAGACCATTTGTTGGTCACATGTCAAATTTGTGTGTATCAATTACCTCATGAAACTTACCCAACCAATGGGAGTACATATACATAGCCTTTGGTCTACAATCATATAATAAAATTTGCTGAGATTGTTGGGAAATTTGTGTTGTTGAAATCTCTATTGGGATAGATTTGATAAAACCTATCATAGTACTGAGATTCAAATTCTATAAAATCCTCATTGTCTTCGTGACATTTGGATTCAATGTAACCTATTTATTGATTATCCTTGTGGTTGTTATTGAGTTATGTTACGATTGGATGCATAGTTCTCAAGTAGTATTGTTGCATAAAGCATAGTTGTTGCCTTTATTGTGTTATAGTTAGTGCTATTGACTGATTTCAGCTTGTTATTATTATTATTATCATGTTGTTGACTATTATTATTTATTGACTATCAAACTCACCCCTTATATTTTCTTAGCTCCAGATTAATGAAAAATAGATCGAGCTAGCCGAAGATCATATTTTAGCTACAATGATTAAAGATTAACAACCCAAAGTCTAGATGCTTTTATTTTTGAGCTAGATAATTATTTACATTTCTAGACTATATTTCTACAGACTTTATTTTTGGGGTTGTGTCCCTTAGTTTTTAGTGTATTATGGACATTGCTACCTCAAAGTTTACGAGGAGGTTTGACATATTTAATTGATGTCTTAAACTAATTATAGGATGATGAAATATTTGGAGATTCCTTGTAGGTGTTAGGCCAAGGTCACAGATTGGGTTTAAGTTGCCACAGTTTAAACCCTATCTAGATAGGTTTGTGATAGTTTTTTTTTTATATAATATATTAGCATAATTCACGTAATGAAGAGGATCACAAAGGACATTTGAGAATGGTGTTGCATGTTTTGAGAGAGAAATAATTGAATGCCAAACTTAGTAAATGTGAGTTTTGGCTTGATAGAGCTAAATTTTTAGGCCTTGTAATCTCTGGTAATGGTATTCTTGTAGATCCGTAGAAGATAGAAACAGTGTTGAAATGGGATCCTCCAATTAATTCTACTTAAGTGAGAAGTTTTATTAGGTTAGCTAGATATTACCATCGTTTTGTGCAAGATTTCTCAACTATTGCTACTCAATTAACTAAGTTACTCAAAAAGGATGTAATGTTTCAATGGACTAAAGAGCATGAACATAGTTTCTAAGAACTAAAGAATGACTTGATTTTGCTCCGATTCCTACTCTTACTTCATGTAATGCTGGATATATGATATATAGTGATGCCTCTATACAAGGTTTGGAATGAGTTTTGATATAAAATAGGGGAGTGATAGCATATGCCACATGACAACTTAAGTAACATGAGCTGCATTATACTGCATATGATTTGAAGCTTGCAACTATTGTCTTTGCTATCTAAATTTACAGACATTATTTACATGATAAAACACGCCAAATATTCACTAAACACAAAAATTTAAAGTATCTCCTCATTTAGAAATAGCTTAATTTCAGGCAACAAAGATAGATAGAATCATTAAAAAATATGATTGTACCGTAGATTATTATCTAGGAAAAGCTGATGTGATCACAAATACTCTTAGTAGTAAATATTCTAGTAATTTGGTGCATATTCAAGCAATTTCTTTTTCCTTGTTACTTGAGTTGAGATATTTGAGTATTAATCTTGCCATGGATGACTCAGAATTATTGTTAGCTACCTCAAAATTTTGACCCATATAGAATGAGTGTATAAGCAATGCAGAAAACCAAAACATTCAATTGCTGGAAATTTCTAGTGAAATCCAATAACAATCGTACTTATTTTTCAGTAAATGAGAATGAAACTTTGATAATAGGAAATCAACTGTGTTCCTAATATAGAGAGCATCAAAAGAGAGACTATGGAAGAAGCTTATTGTTCAGCTTATTTTATACATCCAGGTGGAATCAAAATATATAAGACTTTGAGGGAGAATGTTTTGTGGCAAAGTATGAAGGAGATCTTAGGTAAGTTTTTAATTGTTTAGTATACCAACAAATAAAAGTAAAATATCAGTATCTAGTAGGACTTTTAAAGCCATTAGCTGTCCCTGAATGGAAGTGAGAGCATATTACTATGGATTTTGTGACAAGCCTACCTCATACTGTTAGGAAACATGATGTTATATGGGAGATTATGGATAGACTCACTAAGTACATTTCTTGCCTTTTAATATCATTGCTTCTATGGATAAGTTAGCACAGATATATATGGATGACATTATAAAGTTTCATGGTATACCAGTGTTTATTGTATCAAATATAGATCTCCAATTTACATCTAAATTCTGGCCTAGTCTTCATATTGCCATAAGTACAAAATTGAAATTCAGTACTTCATTTCACGCTCAAACTGATGGGCAATCTGAACGAACAATACAACGTTTAGAAGATATGATTCGACCTATGTGATTGAATTCAATGATAATTGCGATGTTCACTTAGCCTTAATAGAATCGCTTGCAACAATAGTTTCCAAACTAGCATTGGCAAAACTTCTTATAAAGCATTATATGATAAGAAATAGGCATTTGTATTATCCCCTAAAAAGCCTAGACTCCTATTTCCTAGGATAAGGTCACTGTAAATAAAATTAGAGTTATCAGATACATTAAAGATAGCTCAAGATAAACAGAAAAGTTATATTGATAAGAGACGACATAATTTTGAATTTGATGTTGGTGATCAAGTCTATTTGAAGGTTTCTTCGTGGAAGGGCGATTTTTGCGCTTTGGGAAACAAGAAAAGCTAAGTCTGCATTACATTGGACCATATAAGATTACATAGCTTATTGGACCAGTTGCTCATTTTCTGGCATTGCCTCTAGAGTTGTCTAAGATTCATGATGTATTCCATGTCTCTATGCTACTCAACTATTTGTAGGAAGGAATTCATGATTCTCACAAGCTTAAACCAACCACTGAACTTAAAGGAATATTTGACATACAAGAAAGAACCTAATCAGATTTTATATGCTAACAATAGAGTGCTATGCAACAAGATTTTTCCCTTAGTGAAAGTCTTGGTGCAACAAGAAAAGAGAAGAAGAAACTTGGGAATGACAAGATGAAATACAAGCTCAATATTCCCACTTATGCCCTATGTCAGGTAAGAAAAGTTTGAGGAAAAAATTCGTTTTAAAAGAGCAGAATTGTGGGACCCGGTTTTATTAAAAAACAGAACAGAAAAACAAAGAAACAAGTAGAATAAGAAAAGACAGAAGCAGATGGCCTTGGCAGGCCACCTATCAACTACTAGAAAAGAGGCAGCATGTGCTGGGCCCTTTGCAGTAGATCTGCAAAAAATTTAAAAAAAATAAAAAGAAACGGGGCATGGATTTCCA
>JAODPA010002054.1:0-14148 GCA_025585075.1 Nepenthes mirabilis | reverse complement strand
TATTAATCACATTCAGAGTCCTGTAGCTTCTGCCCTGAGCAGCACAGAAAACCTCCATTGCTTACAAACCCAAAGGAGCCAGTGTCCTAATGACTTCGCTTTCTAACCGGAATCTGTTCGGTCCATTCTCAGGGCCTAAAATAACAATCTTATAGCTCGGGCCAAAAAAGTAAGAAATTTTTTGTTCTTTTTTTCCCAACTTAAGTTTGTACTAACTTAAAAATTTTTCTAGAAACACAACTCGGACCCCTTTACTTTTTCTGCTTATGGCACACAAGCCCTAAGAACTAATTGTCTAGATCTAGCCCCCCGTTGAGTCGACTCTGTTTCAGAAAAATCCTTAATTCATGTACGCATCATAGACCTCTGCAACTTTAATGTGGTGAAATTCAAGCTGTTGATATTTCACGTTACAAAGTTTTCCATGTCTAATGTTATTTCCACTGTTAGAATTGCCACCCAAATCAGAACAACCATAAAAAGCACACATAAGCTTTCAGCTAAAAGAATCCTGAGCTATTACAATCAATCATTGATCGAGGAAAAAAGATCAGGAAAATGGATTCAATGCTATTAAGAATTGAAATATCATTCTGAGTGTTCAATCAAAACGTCACAGTCATACATGCATGTAAGATGATGCATCATGCATTTATTGTCAAGGGATTGAGGGCTAAAGCAATATACTGGGAATGTGGTAAAGTATTGCAGAAAACTGAGAGAAATAACAAAGGTAATCACAGAATATATGGATTCCTCTTACAGATCTTCAAGCATCATCTGCCTCCACATGCAACCCCTTGGATCCTAACAGGAGTAAGAATCATGATAAAAGACTAGACAGAAAAGAATAATTCAAAGTACTAGAAGGCGTATCAAGAAACGAACCTAACACACGTCAGGTATTATTACCTTTGAATGCGTTCCAATGTGCAGATGCACTGCGAAAAAAGAACAATGTCTGAAACCGAGGCAACATCAAGAACAAACCTAGCTACTTGCCAGAGCATAATCGTATGTCCAGCGTCTTTTCACAGCAGAAGTATTCATCACTAGTGGCCAAATATCTAAGGCTTTGAAATACCATCACTCTTCTGATCGGTTCCCTCTTTTGATCCATGGCATGGGGTGAGAAGTGGGAACCGAGGTACAGCCTGCAATATAAACCGGCGGCTGCTCCTCAGGCTGCCTAGTGAACTTGATTTAAGCTCATCAGTGCAAGGGTCAGGGGGGGAGATGCGCTTCTTATTTGGGGAGCTCACTTTTACGGACATAACAGTTGTAGAAGAGTCCTTCAGTATCTCAGGTGTATCATCCGTTGATATGTCACAATTCTTGCAGCTGGAGCCAAAATCTTGGAGAATTTGAGACTCATCGACCTCAGTAATTGAAGTAGTTGGTGAGCTATGCCAACAAAGGGAACTATTTGACAGTGGATGGCTGTCTCCGGAACTGATTTGGGATTGCGAAATATTTCTCAAATCAGTTCTCTTCCACGAGGCTGAAGCAGCCATTGTTGTCGTGGGAAGATGACTTAAAAATGGAGTGAATTGGCATGAATTTGGATGTCCTTCATCACATGTCTCTTCTAAATTTTCACATGGGTTGAAGGGATTGGCCACAGATACTTCTCTACCTTCCAAGAGCATCGAACAGCCGTGCAAACTTCTTGGATAATTTGTACGGCTATGGCGTGATGATAATCCGTTGAGATCGGAATTGGGTGAGAACACATATCTTCCAGAAGTTAGCCTGGATTTCCGCACCTTCTTCTGCAGGCTGGGTGGCAGAGAAAGAAAGGGGTGCATCAGCAAGAATCAAAGCTCAACTAAAACAAATAATTTGACCATAAAGATCTTACTCTGAGCACTGCAATGAAGGTGTGTGAGGTGTAAGGCTATTGAAATCATGGACTTTGTCCCGCATGAGGCGATCTCTAGCAGCCACCAATTCCAGCTTTTCATCTGATGCATGCTCTGTCACTTCATTGGTATGACGCTTGTGTATGATTTCTCTGACCATACCATAATCTGTAAAGGGAAAGCATATGGGTACAAAACTAGAAGCAAATCAACTCAAAGCGAGTGCAACACTCCAAGCTCAGGCTAAATCCACTACACTACAACAGAGACCAAAATAGAATGCATATAGAAATTAGCAAATAAAGAAGAAATTTGCAAATAGAATCACCTCTACTTGTTCATGAACTATTTATCTAATAGTGTAATCCACTCACATCTGTTGGCGGTAGAAAGGTTTCCTTTACCCCCACACATGTATGCCTGTTGATTTCACAAATAGATCATATTCGAACACCGGCCATCGACATGAACCCAACCATAGAGGCTTCTCTAGGAAAACATGTACAAGATAAACTTAAGCTACGTCATAATACCCATTGTAAATAGAAATCAATGGAATTTAAGGTGTCATCTAAGCCCTGTAATCTACTTTGCAATCTACCATGCATAGATGACAGAAATTGGATGCTGCTAGACATTAAACCAAAATCTGACTACAATGTTGGGGTGTTCATCAATTCATATAAAGAAGATAATCTACTTCAAACCCACTATTACTGTTCTCATATCTAACATTCCAAGCCAAGGAAACATCTTAAAATAATAAAAAAAATATGGACATGAATATGAAGGACAATGCCAACGTAGGCCAGAAATCAAATAAAAATTTATGAAACCTTCCCTGAGAGAGAGGACAAAGGTGTGAGAGAAAAGGATCCATACGCTTCAGCCTTCATGAATCTACAACCCTATCCTCATAACATAATAAAGGGGGTAACAGAAACAGTAGCTCAATGAACTCAATGATATGCACATCAAATTTGCCAGGACCCAACTACCCCACATGCTTCAACGGGCTAGGACAAGGGACACCTTCTCCCTTGTTCTGTTTGAAAACTTACACTGCTTAATCCATATCTGAACTTCAGCATTTTTACCAGGACAATAAAACAACTGTTTCAGACTTTGGCAACTACCTATCCCACAGTCACCACTTTCAGCAGACTCATGGAGTGATTTGATCAATTAGGACCTTAATTACCATATTTCCAATGGATATATAGCCTTTTCTTACACCTAAGCAAGCTTTGAACTACTTGATAGTCAGATTTTGCACCAGGATCTATCAATTCTGCAGCTAGGAGTTAACTTCATCATTTTCACAGGTAGCTAATTCCTTGATCCACGGAGTAATGATGGAGAAGGGAAAGCAAAACTTGCCATGATATTGCCTAGACAGAATATCAGCTGCCTTGTTAGTCTACCTTTTGTATACTGAATTTTATAGTCAAAGCCTAGCAAGGTAGACATTGCTTGCCTTCTGCTGGGAACAACTAGCAATTTTTTTGCTACAATAGATACTTAATTGACTCATGATCAGTCCCAATAATTGCTTATCTTCATATCAAGTAATGCCACTACTTCAGCACTTGAATTAGGACCACTACAAACTCTTTCTCAAAGTGTGGAAAGCCCCCAGCTTCTTGGCCCCACCGACTTGCACAGAAAAGCTATTAGTCTCTCATTGACCTATCAAAATTTGATAGGCCGATACTGATGCTGAAGACATCTTCTCTTAACTGATGAAAAGTTTAGACAGCTGCTTCTGGTCAATGGAAGTTGTCCTTCTTGAGGAGCTCAGTGAGAGGCTTTATCAGTAGCCCACAAATTCTAACCAACTTCCTATGATTACCAGCACGGCTAAGAAAGCCCTTCAGTGCCTTCACAGATTTTGGCCCAGGACACTCCATCATGGCATAAAAGGTGCGAATTAATGTTGTGCCCCAGCCCAAACCCATCAGGTCAGCTCACAATACCCAGGAAACCAAGTGGTTTCTAGAGTATAACAATACAAAATCCAAACCATTCACAAAAATGTCTATAAATATTTGAAAATTCATGACAACTGATTCTTCAATTACATAAACTTAAAATAATTAATATCCATGCATCCAATGTGCACTCCAATCATGATCACGCCAACACCTCTTACTAGATATGATACGGCCAAAATATTCCACTTTCATTTCCCCAAAGGCACATTTAGACTGCTTAGCATGCAAGTTGTGCTGTCTGAGTGTAAGGACTCATTCACGTGGTTTTCGAAGGAAGCGCTATAGATATGAATCCCATCACAGAAAATCAGAACAAAATTTGTTAAGGAGGGTGGAGGAACATCTTTCGTGATGGTTTAGAATGGGGCAGGAGCATTAGACAAACTAGACAGCATGATTTTGAAGTCAAAATGATAAATTTGTGATAGGATTTTATTCTTTATGGTGGTGGGATTAAGCTGCCTATAGCTTTCACAAATGATGAAGCAAAGGGGCTTTAGCTAGGATGTATTAACAAGGCTTGGAGCATTTCTTGGACTAACTACTCAATTTCACTTTTTGAAAGTGAGGGGATTTGTAAGGTATTTGGTTTAGTGGGGAAAATATGGGATTAAGAAGTATAGGATGGTCATATATTCTAGGAGGTTGGGTTTTGGGTTCAAAACACATCCTTATAAGATAGCAGTATTGGATGAGAAAATACCTAAGCAACTTTAAGGGTGACAATAAATAATTGGAATAACTTGCCTTGTTAAGATCCCGCTACCAACCTTTTGAGGACTTTACTAGAGACTTCCCTTAAAGGAAGTCCTTTTCTGACCATCTCTGTCAAAAGACAGCTTAAGATTCTTACAATATAGTGTTAGGGTTGTACAGAAACATTTAATCCAAACCAAGTGTCAAATCAAAACAGCCAAGGTTAAGAACCGTCAATTCTTCAGAGGAAAATGACCCTATTACATACTCATTTGAACCATGGACACAAAGCGCCACCTCCATTTGCCATGGTAACCTTCAGTGGCATTGCATCTACGATGTTGTGCTAACATGCTACTCCACTATAGTATCTAAAGGGCTGGCGGTGCTCCTCTATGAGCATCACTAACACCCAATTTTCATCACAACATCTATTTTTAATGGTATTAATGGAATGCAACATGTCAAGGCCTGAACTAATATTTCAGCATCATTTCTTTCTCAACTACTCCCAAACCCACTTGCTCTATCGAAGGCTTATCTTCTAGCTCATCTTGCAAGGTCAGGCTGAGTCGCTGGATTTTACACTGATGTTCAGGAAGCATTTTTCTTATGACATTTGAAATGAAGTCATTAAAATCTAAAGTCAGAATAGGAAGGTTAGTGGATGGCATTTGGCAAGCCTTTTGCATTATTGTTTGAGGAAGGCTTCTTGCTAAGTTTTTTGTGATAGGATAATCTTGATTTGGAATGTTGTGGGGCAGGAAGGTTTGGTTGGGTTTAAATTTGAGAAAGAAGAGCTGAGGTTGTAAAGGTTATTTGTCTTTTGAACATGACTTTAACATGCCATTCTTGCAATTTGGCCTATTCAAGGGCTTGATGGACGAGGTCCCTAATATCCTCCTCAGCTTTCGAAGTTAGGATGCTTCCCAAGTCCAATAAAGGCAATCATTTTGTCTTTGAATTTCCATCATAGGTGTTAAATAATTGGCAGGATTTTGGATATTGATTTCTTTCACCATTTGCACTAAATCTTCATGCTGCTACTTCCCTTCATGAGTTGACATCACAGTTCATACTGCTTTCTAACTTCTTCAAATCTAATAAATATTTGCTGATTAAAAAATGAGCTGACTCCACACAACTTGTGGCTACAAGATCTGTTCATCGACAGAATCACTAGTAGCATCCGCATCTTCAGCAGCTTGAGGCATTATACAAGCAACTGCAATTCCAAATGACATAGCACAAAACTCTCAAGGAGATAAGGGCTCTGATACCAATTTGTTGTGTCCTAAAACTTGACAAAATTCAGAGCCAGAATTTTGAGATAATTCTGAGATATATCAGAAAAGAGAGAGGAAAAAAAAACAGAAGGGAGAGTGAGAGAAGGGGTGAGAAATCAGAGGAAATTGAGGGAGGAGAAGGAGAGAGACTACATTTTATTCAATGGCATGCTTTAGAATTGAGTAAAGGGCCAGTTTATTTAGGCTTACACAATACACTCTAAAAGCTAGCATTGGAATTGCCAGCTAAGCATACGTAACTCCGGACAACAGCATTTGCAGCTACTCAGGTAACTAGATTGCCAAAATTCTAATAATATCCATGTCACATGACAGTAAAAATGACACACTAGCAGTAAAATACACTCATACGAACGCTAGGATGGGTATGACAACATCTCATCATCAATATCATGTGGCATGACAGTATAACAGCAGCCCCAACTTATTATGACAGCAGCAGTAGCTTAAGGAACTAGGCTGATCTTCGCATCAAGGAAGCTAGGAAACAACATAGTTGAAAAAGACAATTATCAGCACAAATATGCAATCCATTTGTTTCCTTAATTCCCCATGCGCATTCCAACCAGACAAATTAAAAACCTTTTCAAGTCAATCATAATGGCTTGGATAATTAAGCGAGCAACTTCAGTACAATACTCTTACCTTCTTTTCTGCCATAGACATTTCTGCAGCCCTCGCATCGGCAACCATCAGAACAACTAACATTGGCCTATTGAAAAAAAAAGGACTAATATACCAGACAAATATGAAAGGCATAAATCTTGACAAAGTTTATAAAAATAAATCTGTACAAAAATTATATACCTGGTAGCATTCACAGTATTTCTTAAGGCACATCGACTTCTTGCAGTTGCACCCTCTTTTATGCCGCAATGAGGATGGAGGTAAAGAGTTCCCATCTTCCTGTGGAGTTCAAACAGTCTTATGATTGCTTCTCCAATTTATGGTAATCAAATAGAACAGAAGGGCTGTGAATACCACAATATTGACATGGGAATCAACGACGCTTTCCACAATTCTTGGAGCAAATGCTAGTGGGTTCTTGGATTCAATTTGCTGTCTAATATCAAGAACTGTATCTTCATATTCAGGTTTATTAGAGCAGCCTTGGCAAGTGCATGATTCACCACAGTAAAATCCAGCAGCAAAGCAATCACAATAACTGTAACCGCAATTGACAGGAAAAAGTAAGGATAGAAGCAAGGGACATAATTTATTAAGATGAGTGTTAATCAACCTACAGCTTCAAACATTTGGACTTCTTACAATTGCAACGCTTGCAGCCATCATAATCTTTGGAGTTCAATGCCTTCTTCCTGAGGACCGTATAGTTTAAATGAGAGGGCAACAGGTTTAGCTGAAATATATTATAAAACAATGACACATATCAGAAAAACTAACCTTTTTTTCCCAGGGCTATCTAGGCTGAAATCCTCCTCAACACTTTCGAATACCTCCAACTTGCATTTACTCTTATCAAGCATATCAAGTAAAGGTGCATGTTGCTCAGCTATCTTCAACAGCATGCCCTTGGCAGAAGATTTCATGGTGTCCCGAGATAACAATCTGCCAGAAGTAGCTGCTATGCAGGCATTACTTTCCAGCATCTCATTTTTTACACTAGATGGAACTTTCTCAATTTTGGAGGAGCTTGACTTGACATTAGCATTACAACCAAAATGATTCCTTAAATTAAATAGCGAGTTCTTCCCTTTTGCGGTATTTTCTGGTGATTGCACACTTTCAATGCCACCGGTTATTGGCGCAGCACTAACAATGTTATTTAGGTGCAACCCCACACCTTTTGGCCTAGGAAAGGAAGAGCGAGAGTTTCCATTCATGCCAGATGCACACATGGTACTTGTGGATTTCTCCACGTTGAGCAGTTGCCCATCTTTTGGTACAGTAGATAACACATGTAATGAATCCTGAAACTTGGTTTGACTGTGAATTGAAACTGAATTATCTACAGCAGAATTCCACTGGCTCCCATCATATTGAAGGCAATGTCTAAGCATGCCATCTTGGAGATGATTGACCTACTTTGATGGCATTAGTTAATTCACATCCAAGAAAATTTCAATAGCAAGAAGGTGAGGAATCTCACTAATTTCCTGGCATTAGGAAACATATTTGCATAACAGGACCACTTTTGCTATGGCTCTATTTAATAATGATTGAAGTACACATATAACAGGAACTTCTCAAGATATGGCCATGTATAGCCAGTGCTAAGAACTATATGTCTATGGCATGTTCTGAACAGTTCTCACTTATCAAATCATTCATTATTTTTAATTTTAAAAAGAACAAAAACTTAGAAAGGCAAGGATAAGGAGAAATACCTCCTGTAAGATTTTGACAATCATACAAGGGACACCTTGTGCATAAAGCTTCTTACATCATGGGTTCTAGGAAAGATTAGATGTAAATAGTCTTACCTCTACCTTGTTGAGAGGCTATTTACATAGTTGAACACATGACCTTAAGTTACACTGGATCAATTGTATAGTTGTGCTAATGCTCACCTTCAGCCAGTTGTCAATTATCCATCAGGATTTAATTATCTTTTGACTACATCAGAAACACAGGTGTCATATACTCTTACTGTAGGTTCTGTGGGATGGCGGTGAGAAATGTGAACCATGTGATGGAATCAAATGTCGTGGCACTACACAAGAAGGGTACAGGATTCCCTTTGGGAACTGCAATGGCATAAAGACGAATAGGAAAAAAGGTGAGGAGGAAGGGAGGCCTAGATGTGCAACTAAATGCACATAAAATATTGGACAAGTTTCCTTTCAACCATGCTAAAGAACAATAATTTATTGAAGAAAAAAGGAAATGGGCAACAATTTGGCAACAGATATCTGGAGGTTTGGAAAGAGCAACTGAATTTAGTGACCCTATATTTTTTTCTTTCTTTCATTTCAATATCAAGTCAGCCTTTTTTGTAGTTACCCCAGGCCCATAAGAGCCAGTAAGAGTTGCTTTCTTAGCAATTGGGCATAGACTTTACAGGAAAACTGCCAATGGCAAGTAGAGACACTTCTTCAAAAAGGTATATGTATAGTCAAATATACTTTAGGCGTTATGAGAAATGTTGAAGGAGGTTGGTTGCTCCATCATATGCATGCTAATGGGAATGCCTGTAGTTAAAAAGAAAGGAAAGACTCAACTATGTCAACTCATTTACTATAGTCAAACTCAACATATGACGAAGCTCCTCAAAGCCAACTTTCTCAAGATTGCAATCGACATTCTTCATTATAGACGCGGAAGACATAAACAAATGATACAAAACATTGGATATAAGTGCAAAAAATGAACTTTGTATCTTGCTAGGTCTGTTGTATTAGCAAATGTCTATTACAAACTGTAATTCTAATTGTGTTGTACTTGTCTTTTTCTTTATTGGTCATGATTAGTGATATATTTGTGAGATAGTGGCTTGAGCAACAACTCCCAGAAGGTTTCCAATGAGCCATAGGTGAGCCACATGATAATCGTTCAAGCTGCTCGCATGCAATTTTGGCCCCTTCACATTTTGAACCATGCTTTATTGCCCCCACTATAAATACTTCCCTCTTCTCTTGACTTAGCAGCAACTCCCATTATTATTGAAGCCCAAAAATGTGAAAAAATGTTGATTGAAGGAGAAAACTTCATTTTTGTTGAGAGATTAAAAAACTCGGGGCCTATTAAGTGAAAAACTAGGACTATTTTTTGATTTCTAAAAAATCAAAAAATTCAAAAAATGTATTCAAATCTGTCTGTTTACCATTTTGAATACTGAAAAATANATCAATGTGTTTTCTAGAAAAACTTCAAAAATGAAAACATGGAAAAGGAAAAGAAAACTAAAAAAATGAAAAACAGTTTTTTTTGTTTTTCCAACTAAACAAGCCCTTGGGTTTTCTAATTCTTAAGCCTCCTAAACCTCTTAAACACTTGTTCTAGCCCATACACCTTCAGAGTTATGTGAATGGCATGAACCCTGAAATTCCAGTAGTGTTGGAATTTTACTGATTGGTCAAGCAAAGTTCACGATAAGATCAAAAAGTGTTTGATTCCATTGCTATGAGCAACTTTGATGAATTCTTCGATAGGGGTCACTTGTTATGAATAAGTCAGTTGATAATTAGTATATGTATCACCTATGCGGTAAGTTAACTTCCACCAATAAATTTGCTTTAAATGACTTAAGAAGCTCGGAGGATTTTTCTCAATAATTGTTTAATTCTTGAACTTTTTATTTATCATCAATATCTGTGTTAATTTATTTTTAACACTGTTTGTAAGTCTGCTTTATCAAAGGGTTTAAACAATAGTCGATTAGGGGATACCATTGATAAAAATACTATCAGCTGATGTATATCAGAATTAGTGCCCCTGATACTGATATTTTTCAAATTCCGTGACAATATCACAATATGTTTCCATATCGATATATACGATCTTATCAACTTACGATTTTTGAAGTTTTTTTCCTCTTGATATTATCTAATACCGACATATTTGTCTAATATGCCTAATATCGATATTACTGCGACTAATACCGATACTGATTTTTTTATCTATGGGAGATATCTATTTCTTTCACATCTCATGGACACAGAAACCAAGACTTTTCTTCCACCAAAAACCCTTCAAATATTTCATATTTTTTCTTCTTATCATCTCAAACAAACTACAAAAAGCAAAGAATACTACCTACATATTTCATATAGAAAGTTGCTGGCACAGAATTGAGCAGATAACATCACAGATCTGAATAAACATAGAGTCCATTTGAACTGACTACTACTGCTGCAAGAAAATGTCATGCTCAATGCATATAGAACTCCATTAAGACATCTAGTGTTCCTTCTAATCTGATGTAGAAATAAGGAAAGAAATGGGGGTTACCTCACTGAAAGAGTCTCCATGGTGTCCCTGTGCCTGTTCAGACTTATTACCTATAGAAGACGCAGAGTGAATATCTTCAGTAGATGATGCAATCCAAGGTTCATTTCCCACCAGCTTCACATTAATTATGGGATCCGCTTGTGCACACTCAGGTTGCTCGAACAAGGATGCAGATGCATCCAAGTTCATATATCCATCCTCTGCACTATCTTTTCTCTCTATACAGCCATATTGTGGAGATTTAGGGACATTATCAACATGTTTTCCTCTGACAAAATTTGCATATTTCTCATCCACTAGCTGCGCTAATAATCCATCTATGTAACCAGAGGGGCTACATGGTTTAACTTGCAGCAAGTCCCTGGCATCACCACCCGTCTGGTCACTAGAAGTCAATACATCATTTGATTGATGAGTCAAGGTCATAGAATCACCAAGAACCCTATCAATTTTCAGGCATTTATCATTGTCTTGAGAAAATTCTGAACCAGAAGCATAAGAATGTTGCTGCCTGAACACGATTAGAAGTTCCTCTAAATTAATAACTTAAGTAGGAGCTGGGAAGGTCAAAAGAAAGTACAAACACAACATTTACATTCAAAACATCCAAAACCTTGTCAAAGATGTTGTTTGTGTACTAATTTGTGGTGAAGTAAGCACAGGTGCAGGAGAGACAAGCCCTGGAAACCCTTGTGCAGCAGACTTAGCCTGTTGTATAGGAGAGAGGTTGCTTAGATAACTGTAGATAGGAGAATCCTGCAGAAAGAAGCAAATGAACAGATGAGATGTGCTTTTTAAGAAAGTTCCAGACAGCAACACATAAGCATCAGTCAAAGCCATGGTTTTACAGTGTAACCAAAACTTTTCCAAGATCGAGTTTTACCAAAAATAGAAAAGGGGTATCTGAGGGAGAAGATATTTGAAAAAAGAAAAGCAAACAGACCAAGAAACAAAAATTCAAGCATTGACACAAAAGTAGAAAATGTAGATATAACTTATAAGCAGTATTGTTAAAGGCGATAGGCACATCGAGACAAAAAGAGTCCCTGAGGCTTAGGCACAAACCATAGATGCATGCCTGATGGAAGTGAGGTGCCCATTTGCGAAATATGTATTTTTGACATTCTCGTAATGATTTCCAATTATTAAAGCTTATAGTCTAATTTACTGAAATAACTATGGGTTACAAAACCCTTTGTTAAAGAATCATCCTTAAGTACAAATTCATTATCTTCATTATAGTCTCCATTCATTCTTCTGAGCAGTCATTAATTAATTTCATAAATCCTAATTTTTATAAACACCAAATCAGTATTAAAAATAATAATTAAATATAGTGACTAATAATAAAAAAAAATCTAATTTTGTCTCTTCAGAAAAACTATGGCATTCTAGGTGCACACCTTGATCCTTGACAAAAGCCATGCGCCTCTCATAATAAACTTTATCTAGATATGTTGAGGCACCAAACTTTAAGCCTCAAGCCTGACGTGCTTTGACAACATAGCTTTTAAAATATCCATATGACATAATAATTCCTCCCTACAACATTAATTGGATCCTAGGGTTCGTGCGAGGCCACTAAGCCTTACAAACACCTCAGTAATGCCTCTTGAAGGAGTATTTCAATATCTACAATTAGGATGAGCTCCCAAACATACTTCTTCACTTAGTTCAACCCTTCTCTCCTATGCAATGCTTAGCCTTCACCCTAAGGACCCTAGTTCACCAAAATGCCTACTAGATCCTCAATGTGAGTGATGTGTGTGCTAATAACAAACAACTTCTTCTAAGAGAGACATTCCAATTTCATTGTTATTTATCAGTGTCTTCCTATTTATTACTAAGGCCTCAGCAGTATATCTAATTTATTTAATTTTGCATGTCCACATCTCTTGCAAAAATAAATTACTTCCAAAATTTATTGATAAGTTGTATCGATGAGAAATGTTTTCATGTTTATAGTTTTGACAGCTGTAAAATGGCAGATTTTTGTACTTAATCAATGAGAATTGAATATTAAGATGTTTAAGCATGGCACAACTAAAAGTACAAACTAAATCATTACTCCATTATACACCGAACTAAAATCAACGGACATATAATCAGAGCAATTGCCTCAAGAATCATAAATAGTACAAGAAAATCGATGCTCTTTTAAAGTTCACTTCTAAACATAAGAAAAAGCCAAGAGTCAAGACATTTCTCCAAGTGCAACTCAACATAAAACCATATCCGGTGGAACACCACTATATTCCACTACATATAGAAGATGAATAATATAAAAACTAACTGTTAATATATCACAAAAGTGCCAATACGTGAGACTTTAGTGCAATTCACAGATACTGTACACATCATTACTGGAAGTAAACCAAACAAAGCCTTCCCACTAAGTACAGGAATTGTATAAGCTTATATTTCCTCTAGATAAATAGATCTCATATGAAGATCCTTCTATCTTTCCTCAAATTTCTCTACCACGCAGCATGGCGAACAAATAGTTTCCTTAGTAGAAATATCTCATATGAATCCACATTGGTTCTCTAATATACTCCCTCTCACATTAGCCTCTTCCAAATCACCCTTTCCCAGAACTTCATTGTATGGCTCATCAATTCAATAGCTTCATAGCCGGCAAAACTTTGTATATCCCCTCCATTAGTTTTAAATGGAACAAATCTTCTCTTGCTCCACTCATTTGGCATCATCTTACCGCTAAGAATTGTATTAAAAAATCTAGTCAACCAATTAAACATGCACCAATTTTTACTTTAGGCATGCAGCTTGGCGGTGTTGACGAGAACACATCATTTAATATGGGAAAGAATGAGCGAGATAAGTAGAGGTGAATATAGGAATTAAGTTGCAAACCACGAACAGCACAGAGTTGTAGGTTCCCGGTGAGACTATAAAGAAGAGGAGAGAAGTTGAGGAAGAATAGTATTTGAAATACAAAACAGAAGGGGAAGAGAGAGGAGGGACCGTAACTGCCATAGGTGGGGGGGAATAAGTAGAATAAAGGAGGCGTTGCTCAAACCTAATGTCGAAGCAGTTCTCACCCCGTTCCAGAAGGCATGACGGTTTCTTCACTAGTGGTTGTGGAAGGAAACTATTTTTGCACTTCTTAGCAATTTAGGCTTTCACAATGAAGTAAAACCCATGAGCAAAACCCATGTCATAAATTTCCAACAATGGAACAATCCTGACCCCCATATTAGCACTGCAAGCACCTAAAACATGAAAATCAACCTGTCTTCTTTGATTGATTTTCAGTTGGCGACATAACTTATACTTATATCATCGTTTTTAAAACAAAATTGTGATCGGGCCAATATTTTATAGAAAAATTTTATCAAAAATTATTCATAATTGATA
>JAODPA010002043.1:0-11105 GCA_025585075.1 Nepenthes mirabilis | reverse complement strand
TATTATATTTAAATAATACATCCATTAGCCTATAAAAGGGTTTATTTATGAGCATATAAGCAAGTTTAGTTGATTTGTTTATAAACCTAAATAAATCAAGCTCGATTTGGCTCAAACTTTAATTATATGTCTAACTAACTTTAAATTTAAAATTAGGTATTACTCATTTTTTTCAAACAAGGAAGTTCTAATGGGTTTTTTTTTTTTTATCGGAGCACTAAGTTACTAACGAATGTCTTGGTTTATCTTGAGTTCCATTATTTATGGGGCATAAGCCAAAAAAATATTGCAAGGCCCCTAGAATGGATTCATGGTTGGGGATATAAATTAATCATAAAATAAGACTTCACAAAATTAACCAAAACTAAACTAAGATTATGTGGGAAAGTGATTGAGTCTCAAGGATTGTGGGTTTATGAAAATAAATGGTTAAAATTTGTTTTATTAGACCTATAAAATCTAATATGAAGCAAATAATACATCTATTTTGTCATGTTATTCATAATATCAATTAAGTATTAAAATGTTTATTGATTTGTTTGTTTATTAATATGAGTGATTAATACATATCTTTTAATTAAGAAATAATAAAATAGGTCAAATCTGTTATAATCTCACCTTAATACGGTAAACAGCCAGCCATATAGCATCAATATTTGCCAAAGTTAAAGTCAATTGAAGAGATACTTATATCTATGTGAGGCATAGCTAGTAGGTAGTTATTCAACTTGGAATTTCATGCCCTTCAAAAATTGAGTTATAAACAAGATTTCACAAAATCGAACTCACTGTGTTGTGGACATTCTATCTATGAAATATTTGCAGGGATGGCGTAAATGTACGTGGATACTTTCCGTGGACATTCATCGATACTTTCGAATGGGTTCATGGATATACAGTCAGGTTTGGCCTCTACTTTGTCGATTTTGAAGGTGATTTGAAGAGGTATGCGAAAAAGTCTGTCTCCTGGTTCAAGACATTCCTTACCACGAATAATTTTCCGAGAGATGAGCTGTAAGTAGTGGTTATGTCTTATGTCGCCCTTGATGTTAGTCAATAAGCAAACTATGGAGGGTATTTATGTTGAAGAAGTAAAACTTTGTACTTGGAATGATCTGCTAGAAACTTATCTATGTGGTTGTTGATATTTGGTTTTTCTTATCAAATCGATATATATTGCCACATTTTGGAATCTAAAATCAAATATATTAATATTTTAATCTATAATTGACTTAAATCAAATTCTTGTTATTTTCATTTTTTACTGTTAAATAAATATATAAATTAAACCGATTAAAAACACTATAACAACTCTCTGTACATCAGTATTGCAGTTGACAGATATTTGGAGTAAATCACTTAATTATATGATATTTAATTGATCTATTAAAAAATAAATATAGACAGGATACTATATTAGAATAAATATCTGGGCAATGTTTGAAGGGTGGCCAACATGACTCATAGTAATTAACACATCCATTTAGCTCTGCAACTGCTGCAAAGATGGCTGTAGATCAACTAAGCCCTTTCGTCACACAGACGACTACTACCATCATCACCTACCAGCGAATTTTTAACAGTACAAGGGGTGAAAAAGAAGGGGGGAAGGAGGAGTAAGCATACAGTTTTATATACTAGTACTGCTGTTACTACTAATCCACTAGCCTTTGTTCTTCTGATACTTGCTATTGTGTGGGTCCAGATGCTTTACACACCTTCAGAAGAGAGGGTACAAAGTGGCCAAAAGACCCTGCTCTCATAAATTGAGTTTTTATGTCTAACCTCCTAAGTATGCATTTATATAATTCTTGTTAGTATATAGTATTGATGAAGATGAAGATGACGATAGTGATCTTTGTGAGACCAGTAAGATCTTCCCTTTGATGTGGGTATGGTTTGGCTGTACGGCTTTGGGGGTATTTCTTCTTTCCTTCTGCACATTTTTCTGAAAATTTCTGCATCGGTTAAAAGAAAAAAAAAAATCAAATGACCAGGATTAGAGAATTAAAGCAGCTATCTCCATTGATGGATTGATTATCAGGTTTAAAACAGAGTATGATTATTTTTACATGGCAGAGAAAACAGCTTATCCAAAAACTAACGTGACTTACCAAGCTACGTCGGTTCCCCTATTGCTGTCGCTATTGATTCTTAGACCTACATACCAATTGCTCCATGCCCAGATGACAACCTGCAAAAAAAACCAAGAAAAAAGAGTAATAAGCATTAGTTGCAAAGTGAAAAAGAGTAAGAGTCAGTTGTTCTGAGAATTATGGGGTTGAAGGAGTATAATTATAACACCTAGGCATTTCTAAGAAACATGACTTGAGGGGAGCCATGGCGAGGGCAGATGTAGTAGGCATTAATGGGTCATTGTTAGAATTTGTTGAAGAAGTTGCGATGTTGCAGCCATCGACCTCAGAAGGCACGGGAGAGAAGATTGATGGCTGTTCACCGGCTGATTTTGTTGGAGAATAGAAAAGATTATCTGGAAGGATGTGCTCCAAGCTGCATTGATAATAAATAGAAATTAAAAGAATGGGATGATGAGAGGCAGAGATTTTAAATGCTACAGTAAATAACAGAGTGTGAGAAGGAAAAAATAGCAGAATAAAAGTACCTTCCTGGGAGATCACGTTCTTCATGGTTGGACTTTTCGTCACGGTGACTACAGCAGTCTACATTGCCATTGATGTCGATGGCCGATTCGCACACTTGTTCTAGCAGCTGCCCATCAGGTGCTTCAGCTGTACCGCCCTTGTGTTCTGCAACAACGAGAGGTTAAACCCTAACGAAACAATTGTATTTACAAGAATTAGATCAATGCAATGGTCAAATTAACCTTCTGAAAGATCTTGACTCAAGCCATTAGATGGGGGAGGGATACTGTGATTTGGCGGGGGAAGGGGAGATCCGACGGGCATATTGTGCAGGTGCTGCTGATGATGACGATTTCTCAAGTCCATAAGTTTCAGATTCATCAGTCTTCTGCCTTGGAGATCAATGGCATGCTGCAAATCAGCTTGCAGCTCCAGTTTATTTCTCCACATCATCTCATGCGTATTATACAACATTCTTCCTCCTATAAAATTGAGAGATACATCTCTTTATTCCTCAGAACATGAGGTTTAACATAAACATTCCTTGCCTGATTTTCTTACCGATTTGAAGGTCAAAAGGCTCTCTAGAATCAAGTCCAGAGGGGCTAGAACACGAAGAAAACTCGCCCCTTTCCAATTGTTGCTGCTGCTGCTGCTTCCTGCGGTTAATCAATCCACAATGACAGCATCAATAAATGATATCTACACACCAGAGGGAGCTAACGAAGAACGAGAATGCCACATACTTGTCGGGTAGCTTCCCCTTCTCCTTGTAAGGCTTAACAAGAACACGGGATTCGCACACAAAATGAGGGTTTCCTTTTGCCAGGATGAGCTTTACTGTCTCGCAGTAGAGAAAGGTAACAAATCCGAACATTCTCTTCTGTTGATATGGGATCCTCACATCTTGCACAGGTCCGTACATGCTTCAAAAGAGGCATACAAGATGCAATTCTTAAAGAACAACTTCGCAGATTTGACAATACTTTTTCCTTCTGAAAAAGTTAAGGCGAAAATTGGTAGTTTTACCTGAAATAATTAGAGACATCTTCCTCTCTAAATGTGCTATCAGCTGGGAATGTTAGGTAAATCTGTCTAGAACCAGGGTTATTGTCTCCACCACCCACACCAGAAAAATCACTCCTTCCCACCCGACACCTGTTTAATTTGTGAAAGTCTTCACCCATCATCAGCGCCGCCGAGGCCGATCTACAATGCATCACAATATGATCACAGCCGCTCAGAAACCACACCCGAGGCCCGAATAATCAACCAAAACAGCTAAAAATGACTTCACTAAAAGTATTCGCAAAGCCACAATGATTACCAATCAACAAAATAGCCAAGGTCCATATCGTCAACTGACTTCAAAGTTACATCTCAGCAGCTAGAACATATATCCAAGAAATAAAATAAAATGGGTCAGCCACAGTTACCTTTGTGCCTCACTCTGCAGAAAATTCAACTTGTTATAAGGTAAATTCACTCCAGACATGAACTGGGCAGCTAATATTTGCTGTTGTGCAACCTTTGATCTCATTAAATCTTGCTGGCACTGCTCAAAAGCATCAAACTTGCACGGAGAACCAACAATGGCAGTAGAATTGTCGCCCGAATCGGCGAATCCGCCGCCATGGACGAACTTACAGCTGCTTCCATTCTTGCAAAAACCTCTGGCAAAGTAGAGGCAAGGCTTGTAGCCGAACCCAGAAGTTGAATCATCAGTTCCAAAGCACACATCGTTTACTGAGCAACTCCTGCGGTGGAAATGGATACTGTTTTCCGCACTATTAGTATTATCCCAGTATGGGTATAGCACAGAATCGCTACTACAACTAGAATTTCTCGCCAAATCCAGCGTTTGATTAAAGAAGTCAACATTTTTAGACTGGACTTCGAGTGGGTCGCTTAGAATTGAGCGGTTTTGGTCCTTCAAGTGGTAGTCGTCGACAAAATTTTCACGATTGTTGCTATTAAATGCGAGTTGGGGGGAACTAATCGAAGAAGCGTAAGACCCATTAGTTGTACCGCTGGTTCCGTTCACTACAGCGGCGTAGGAGAGAGAGTTGTTCGCATTTGGGCTCATGGGGTGGCTGTTTGTACCCGAAATAGGCCAAACCGACGGCGACGACGGAGAAGATGGATTGAAGCAATTGCTGGCTAGTCTTGGAGAGGAGATAGAGAGTGGGAGTGGGTTGGGCCTAGAAATGGGAATGGCGTTAGACAAGGAAGAGAAAGGTGAAGGAGAAGAGATGGATGCGGCCGGTGCAGATGAAGCGTTCGGCAGAATGCCTAAATCAGATTTAGCTCTGTTGATGACAGCAAGAATGAGACTCTCTGGTCCGAACGCTATGCGCAGCATCTCCTTCTCCCCTTGGTCTTGTATCAGTATATACCCCATGATTTTTGAGGCGTTTTCAGGATCTATGTTTTGTATCCTCAAAAATAATGCTCTCGTTGGTTCATAAGAATCCATCATCACAGACAGCAAAGCAAAAAAATTTAAGAAAAAAAGGGACTGAAAGAGATAGCTAGTAAGGGTTTAGAGTGAAGATGCGAAGAGGAAGGGAGAGAATGGATGAATCAAAGAAGGTGAGGTCTTGGAAACGAAAAGTTTTAAGTTTGTTAGAAATGGTAATAACAGCAAGGCGTATTTATATCGATACAACGCGTATAGATGTGGATTGTATTGGGTTAGAAGATACAGCAGGACAGTGAAATTTTCTCGCTCTTACTGCTACATATTCAGGGATAACAATGGCAGTTAAAAAAAACCCCAAGTATGGATTTTCAGCGTGGGGCTCTGAGGAGAAAGAAGAGGGAAGAAAGGCGAAAGAACGACGGCGTCTGAGCATCGCGCTGCTCGTGGGTGCGCTTTTGGAGTGAGTAGTTCAAACTAAGCACCACAACTTTTGCCAGCAGTGCTGCCTGCAGCAAGCGGCCTTGGGAGCGCAACTTTTTCATCTCTTTCTTCGTTACCCTTTTTTCTTATATTTTTTCCCATCTGCTTTGGTATTTTGTGTGTGGGGGTGTGTGTGGCATTACGAAACCGTACAAAATAGGAGACAGACAGTAATAGGGACCGAGAGGGCCTTTTTTTTTTTCTCCTTTTTAGGATGGAATTTATAATTATCGTTAAAATATTTTTGATGATATACTATCTTATCGATTGATATACAGTAACAAATCCATACAATAATAGCCTATAAATATAACTGATATCATTAAAATTATTTTAAGAGTGATTAAAAGATATCTCTAAATCTCTATAATTCAAAAAAAAAAGTCACTAGTAAAGGCAACTTTTATTAACAAAAAGAGGGGTGCCACCAAAAGCGTGCCCAAAAATTGACAAAGCAGAGAAAATAGGCATGCAATTCTTCTGGGCACCATTGATACATCCACTTCACACGATGGCTAAAATTATAAATGGACCACAGCCATGAAAACGACCATGATATTTCTCTATTTCTTGGTGGAGTCCTCTTAATTCCCACATTGAGGGACCAACCAGAAATCAGAGAGAGGGAAATTTTATCCAAATCATTAGCCACAAGTGACTCAATCACGACTTCGTCTCAAAAAAGATATGTTATTTTATAACACCATTAATTATATAAATTAGTCGTTTTAATTTTAAATAATTACTAAATTTGATTGATTGTTATAGCATATATTATGCTCACATATCTTATAATAATTCATCAATACCACATAGAGTTATTGCACTTTCTTCCTATGTGCCGAGTGACTTTTCCTCAACTACAAATCGGGCCATTGATGAAAATTGTATAGCATACTGTGGCTGTCATATCACTTCTGAATGCTAGCCAACTATTATTTAACAGATATATAATGATCACGTATCTTAATAACTAATCAAATCAAATACAAATTCATTCAATAAAGAAACATACATATTATAGAAATAGATGATACCATAGATTAATATGATATTTCTACTGTATTGTTTATTTATCCCTTTAAGGATAAAACAGATACTGCTGCTGGTAAAAAGTATTTATTACAATCTTTCTGAAAATTAAACGGAGAAGACATACTCCTATTTTCTACCCCTTTTTTAACCGTTCTGCATCTCTTTTGCACCAGATAATCACTGGACATTTTCCAATTCTTCCGAACCAAACAACCTTTCACTTCAAATCAACCAACTTTAAATAAATAAATAAATAAAAGAGGAAGAAGAAGAAGAAGAAGCAGCCCGTGATGATGTGATCTTATGAATTTCATGATTCATACTCTTATCGAGGCTACTAAACTCTGGCTTAATTTCAAGTGTATGCACGTATCATGAAGTGTTTAAATTATTTATATTTTTCATGCAAGAAGTAAATCTAACAGGCTAGCTACCACCATCCTTCCACCAAAAATTCCGGCCAAAACCTCAATCATAAATCGCCATGAATGGTTGCTCATGAATATCATGTATAATCATGGAGTAACTGCGCACCCATCAGGTTCCTGTACTGCAGATTCTGGCCTTCCCCGTCTAAAAGCGAGAACTGAACAGGCTGGCCGTCCTCCATATGATCCCTGGTATAGAAGAGAGGATTCTGCGCTGCCGGTGAGAACGCCAAGCTTACCCCATTGCCAGCATTCTGCTGCAGACCCAAGGTCAGTGAAACGGCAGCGCCACTGCCCCCAAAACTTTCATGGGCATTTTGATTGTAGGATGGGAAGTCTAAATCAATCGGGCCAAATGCCTCCAGCCTCCCAAAAGCCTGCTGTGTCAGGTGATGAAGTGAACCGGTGTTGGCGTTGTGAGGTGGTGAGGTTTTGGTGTTTTTGCCGCGGATTTTGTCGGAACCGCGGATGATCGAAGAGAGGCAGTCAGTATCTGCCCGGAGAAGTTGATCCGGCATCGGTTTTTGATCTTGTGCTTGAGGGTTTTGATTATGGCGGCTGCCAGTGTCGTCGGCGTTATTTGATGTGGAGGCCATCTTGTCATGTTCCTGCTTTGCTTCTTCTAAATACATCTCTTCCACCATTGGCTTCCATAGTCTCACTCTTGCATTGATAAACCAATTAGATACCTATTTAATTCAAGGAAAAATAATCCATCATATCAAAATTAATATTTTAATAATTCNAAAATTCTATTAGTAAAATTTAAAGTTATGGGATAAAAATCGTTTACAATTATTACTGTTTTTGAACTATATTATATTAAATTGAATAGAATAAATAAACAAATTCATGTATATTTTATCTCACTTTGTAAGACTTATAACTCGATTCTTATATATATATATAATCACATAATTAATCAAAGCTCATGGATTATTAAAAGAGAATTTTTGGGGCTGGGGATAAGTTATTATTGGAAGAAAATTACTATACATAATTCAAGTTCATAAAAAATTTACCGGGAAAATTCCTTTGTTTCGCAGATGTTGACATACCTGGCTTCTTGTGAGACCGGTTTGACGAGCTAAGATGTGTTTATCGACATCGCTTGGGTATCTGCAAAGAATTATGTTTAAACACAGAGTTAATCAAGCAAGCATCGATTCGACGAATCTCACTTTTGCTGCCAGTTGCAGCTGAGGATGACAATGAAGATGAGAAGACGACGGTAGTTGAGTGGGAGATAGGAGATGGGGCCTTGAGAACAATTTTTCCTGGGAAAATTCCCGAAATCAATGAAATTGATTGATGATAACGTGACAAGTTGAAGCTGGAATCTAGAGTATGGAGTACAAAATAAGATTGTTTGTTTGATGTTTGCGTTTATGTTGGTACGTGCTACTGACGTTTTCAACTTAGGCAAGAAATTTAGAGGTAAAAGTAATATTTCATGAGCTATCGGTTTGAAGAAAGTATGGCTTGATTCCTTATGGTCACGTCAATTTCTCACTCATTCAGACTTTTTTTCTTTTTAGGAAAAATATATATATATATATATGTTGCTCTTGATATTTAAGTCTCATCAAATTAAAACCCATAATACGAAAAATATCGTATATTTAGTGAAATACTGATTAAAAGTTGTTTTATGTCACATGAAAGGGTCAGTTGATGATCAGCACAATGGACGAACGGCTCAAAGTGAGAGAGAAAGAGAAAGAGGAAGAGGTTTACGGGTGAAGGAAATGCTCAAAAAGCCAAGCTCGAAGCACCGACACGGATCTCTCCGGCAATCCTCTCTGAGGCCGCCATGGATGGCTTTCCATCATGCTCATCTGCTGAAAAGCTCTCTGCTGCCTAAGCGCTCGATCAATGATCCTGAGCCGTGGGGTCTCGCCCCTACTCGTCCCAGGAGCCACAGCGTCCTTGTCGCCCATCGCCTTCCCTGTGGCCTTAATTTGGCCGACAATCCCATCTCTGAGGCACCTAAAGTGCCTTGACATGGCCTTGGACGCCATGGCAGAGTAGACACTAGCGGCTCCACTGCCCGCCGCTGCTTCAAATGAGGAGACCACAGCATTCATTTGTACACAGTATTGTTTGTATCTTCTCTCCAACTATTTCCATCAAAAAAGAACAACGAAAAAAATAAAAGCAGATTGAGAGTTGCAGCGTAGAATACATGCAGAAATCGTTAGGAAGAATAAAATCATCAAAAACAACAATGACATGAAAAGAATGGGAATAGAGGTTTCTGAAATTAAATGAAGCCCCTGAATTGTCATCATGCGATGCATTGATGGCAGAACCTTCCCATTCACCTAAATTAGTTGAAGATTCAAGTTCCATGGCAAGCCCATTAACTTAGATCAAAATATTTTGACTTTTTGCGCAAGGAAAATTGATCAATTAAGTAGATCGAAGATACTGTTAGCGGGGGTGGGTGGGTTTACATACCTCTTCCAGCATAACAAAGAGTTTTCTCTTTCTTCTCTGAAGCTCCATGAGATCAAGAGCATATAGAGATTGCAGCTGCCTTGAAGAACTACTGCCTGCAGAATTATTATCATCTTCCCACCGCTTGTTCTTCTGTTTTGGAGGTTGATCAGTTTGCTTCGTCCCAAGGTTGCAGAACTCATCCAAAAGCTCTTGTGCTGGTCCCAAGAACTTCGAGTTCGTCAGCTGATATAGCCCTTGTGGTAGACTGCTACTTTCACCTTTTCCCAAAAAATCATCATGTATGATTACTTGTTGAATGTTTGAGGGTTTCCCACAAAACCCATCTCTAGAATTTGAAGGAATGAAGCTTAAATCCCTCAGTTGATCTTGAGAGTGATGACTTTGATTATTATGGGTATGTCTCAGTTCGAAGGATTGTAGTCCTATAGTAGAAGGATTGCTAGAACTGAGAGAAAGGGATAGCCCTCGGCTTGGCCTTTCATTCCCTTCACAGGGGAAAGCACACCTTAAAGATGACTCATCAAGAAGCAATCTACTCTCTTGCCATGCTGCTGATTCTGGGCCAGCCATTAGATGGTTCTCACAGCTTGTTTCATTGGCGAACTGATCGGGCCCATAGAAATCGCTCGTTGACGGCTCGGTGATGGCCTTGGAGGACGATGACAGCGGGCCAGGCCCGTTGGCGGGCTTGCTCAAGAACCCTTTCCACACAACTCGGTTGTTGGGTTCACTCTGGTTCTGGTGAAGGCTTTTGGGTTGAAACCCTATCATCTCCACCCCTGCTGTCAAGCTGTAAATCTCTGGGTTTGTCTCTAAGCTCTGCATATGTCGGACTAGATGGGTCTGAACCGTTGTATTAGTTGGTGAAATAGCTGAGTAACAATAGCCGGTTGATGACTCCATCAGCCTTGATTTCTCTTTCTCTGCTTGCTGAGCCATACAGCCTTCCCTTCGTTTTCTGCTTTTTTCTCTCACTTGAAGCCTTTATGATTGCTCTGCGGCTAAAATACTACCATGATCAAACACCTCAGGAAGGCCCCCTCCCCCCACAAAAAAACCCAGTATTCATAACAAGGAGACTATCAAATATTTACAAAGGTTGTTTTCATGGAGACAGAGAGAGAAAAAGTTTCCGTTGTTATTGCTTTCTCTTCTTCATGGAAACTGGAAATGAAGGGAGAAGACGGAAAGCTTACCCATGTTGGAAGAGTTGGCTAGTGAAATTATATAACTATACATAATATATCAGCTAACGGTTGCTACAGATGTTCGGAGGAGGTGGACATGGTAGAGAGAGAGAGAGAGAGAGATGGAAGGAAGGACGATGAAGGGAAGTTCTCTTTTTCATATAAAACCCAACATGGATGAGAAGAAGAAAGGCAACCTAGGAAGATAGATCAGATATATCATCTCCTTAGAAATAGAGAGGGTCAGACAAGGTTGACGATAATAACCTTAAACCCCCATATTTATTTTCTTATTCTTTCCTCTTTCTCTCTCTTCTCTCTCTCTATCTCTGTTTATAGGAAGTGGATAGGTCATTCCAGCATGACATAAATACCTTGAAAAATAAGCTTACAAGCGGTGAAATTTCAGAGTTGGGATCCTACTTTGCCCATAGATAAATAAAATTTTACATCACTATCTTAATTATTGAATCAAAAATTAATAACT
>JAODPA010002021.1:0-14155 GCA_025585075.1 Nepenthes mirabilis | reverse complement strand
TACCGAAACTGGCCGAATATCTGTTCTGCAATAAGTGAGCAGCCCATTAGATATATATCCAAGCCCAATGCAAGTCTCAGGGAAGCCCAAGCAACGTGGCCCAATAGCTTAAGCCCAATAATTTTCATTAGCCAAGAGTCCTACATTGCTTTTGTAAGATGAGCGCATCTGTAAAATACACTATAAAGTTAGACTCCCTTAAACTTGGAAGGACAAACTCAAGAAGTTTTAAGGAGTTCCACAAAGCTCCAAATGGCTCGAGATTCCTAGGGAGAGGGCCTATCCTCCATTGAGGAGTTGCCCTCCTACAAAGCTTACCTGTAATGGCCCAAATTTTAAATCATAGAAAGTCCCAATCATTAAATTAATATAATGTTGAAATAAAATAAAGTTTATCCGGTCAACGCCAGTTGACCGAAAATATGAAGGATATTTATTCGGTTAACGCCAGTTGACCCAAAATGTAAAACCGGAAGTAATGAAAGACCAGAAGGTGAGACGGGGTAGTTAAGTTGACTGAAATTATGTGATTGTTGACCAAAAAATGCAATAAGAGTGAAAATTTGGTCAACGAGTGTTGACCAAAAATATGAAGAAAGACGAAATCCGGTCAACGTATGTTGACCGAAAAACGTAAAGGGAGGCTTATCCGGTCAACGCTAGTTGACCGGTTGACCGGAAGGAAGGAAAAAAGGAAAGTAATTCGGTTAATTCCAGTTGACCGAAAGTGTTACAGGTAAGTAAAATCCGGTCAACGCCAGTTGACCGGAATGTGTAGGAAGGAATAACTAAATTCGGTCAAAGCTAGTTGACCGAAAACGCGAAAGAGAAACTTAAATCCGGTCAAGACCAGTTGACCGAAAATAATAAAGAAACCCTTACAAAAAGTAGAGTCAGAAATTACCATATCTAAATAGGTAACCTACTCCCAACCATCCCGCTGACCTTCTGAAAAGGTAAGGGGAGCAAGTAAAGAAGTACAAACAGTTGACCTACCCTACCTACTACCACCAACCCCAACGTCTATAAGTAATGACCCTAAAAATTAGGATAGGAAGTTGAGCAATTGAGCGGGTAAAGGCGCTAAGAACTTCGAGTCAGAACCAAGTAAGGTGTTTATAGATCCAATCCAGGCAATCGTACTCCCTATTTTTAAGTTCATGACTTAATGTAAGAGCACTCACCTTTCGTTGATCATGTGTTTTAATGCAAGTGTATTCCCTGTTTTTAAAGCATATGTTTGAAATGCAAGTATACCTTATTTTGATGAATTTATGTTGAAATTTGACGAGGAATATTGTTAAGTTTCTACGTAAAGCATGTTATGGTAATTTACTTTGGTCATCTGTTATTTGGATGTTTTACTTAAATGCATGAAGTTTGGCCATGATCATGTTTTAAAGTGTCCGATTATTGTATGTAATGACCTCCGACTTTTGATAAAATGACCTCCGGCCTTTTGATAAAAGGAACTCTGACTTTTGATAAAAAGGACTCTAACTTTTATTAAAAAGGACTCCGATTTTTGGTAAAAAGAATTTTGACTTTTGATAAAAAGGACTCCGACTTTTGTTAAAAAAGAACTCCGACCTTTGACAAAAAGAACTTCGGTTTTGTTAGAAAGAATTTCGGTTTTTGTTAAAAAGAATATCGACCTTTGATAAAAAGAATTTCGATTTTATTAGAAAGAACTCTGACTTTTGTTAAAAAAAACCTCCGGTTAAGTGCATATTCGACTTGATTTTCGAAAAAGCATGATTTATGGAACTAAGTGTTTGATGACCGAGTAGTTGCAGGCCTTAAATGTAGCCGTTTTTGAGATATGATGGCCGAGTAGCTACAGGCCTTAAATGTAGCCGATGGTCGAGTAATTATAGACCTTAAATATAACTGTTTAATTTAGTCATAACTACGGACCTTAAATGTAGCATTATATGATTCAGAGGGCCGAGTAACTGCAGGCCTTTAATGTAGCCGTTTGATTTGATCATGACTACGGACCTTAAATGTAGCATTATATGATTCAGAGGGTCGAGTAGCTGTAGGCCTTAAATGTAGCGTTATATGATTCAGAGGGTCGAGTAGCTGTTGGCCTTAAATGTAGCGTTGTATGATTCAGAGGGTCGAGTAGCTGTAGGCTTTAAATGTAGCCGTTTGATTTGGTCATGATTACGGATCTTAAATGTAGCATTATATGATTCAGAGGGTCGAGTAGCTACAGACCTTAAATGTAGCCGTATGATGGTCGAGTAGTTGCAGACCTTAAATGTAGCTTATTTTTGACGGAAATGAATTTAAGTGAGATTTTGAAAATCTAATTGCATGATTTCGGAAACTATTTACATTGACTCCGGCCATGTTTTATGAAACTGCATGCATATACGCCTCTATTGCATTCTACTCATGATTATGCATGATTTATGCATGAGGACCTTGCTGGGCTCCCTAGCTCACCCATTCTATTTTTCAGATGATGATGATGGTGATGACGAGTTTATGCCAGACAAAAAAGAATGAGGTCTGAAAGACTAGATAGGTAGGATAGCTGGCCAGAACTTAAGCAGCGAAGAAGCAAAATTGATATTTTCGCCTTTGATGTTTTGGAAAAAATTTGTAAATTACTTCTGTTACTAAAAGTTAATGAATATTAGTATGCTTCCGTACGCTGTTATGGTTTGAGTAAATTGTAATTCCTAGTGGCATCTCAGTTTATTTTCGGGACCTTCATGACCGACCAACCTCGTCTTGGCTGGTCAAGAGAGAGAAACCGCGACCCCTGGCTGCCAACTCACGGAATTGGGCCTTACCCGATCTTGTGCACGCGATGTAAAATATATATAAATGAAAGAAAAATTTTAAGTCCACATTTTTAACCAGAGTATATGATCGATTTCGATTGACGGGCAGGCGCGTGTGGTGGAATGTGGCCGGTCCGTCACACTACCCTCCGTTGAGGGGTTCGCCTCCATCGGGAGATAAGAGCACTTCGTCCTGGTGCAAGAAGTCCTCCATCCTAGGAGCACTCTATCCCGGAGTTAGGAATCCTCTGTCCCAAAAGCCCTCTATCCCGTAGCAAGGAGCACTTCGTCCCGAGGCCAATAGTCTTCTAGTCTTGGATGGAAGGTTGAAACCTCCACGCCTCCGGAGGAATGGGGCCTACTCTCTATTGAGGAATTGTCTACCTTCTAGGAAGCCTACCCTCCATTGAGGGATTAGCCTCCGCCAGGAGATAGGAGCACTCCGTCCCGGAGTCAGGAGTCCTCTGTCCCAGGAGCCCTTCGTCCTGAGGCCAAGAATCCTCCATCCAGGAGGCACTTAGCCCTCATTCCAGGAGGTCCTTAGCCCTCCTCCTCACAGCATGAAGGTTCCCAACCAGGAGGTCCTCAGCCTCCACCTCCAGCATGGAGGTCCTCAGCGATGAGGCTCGTAGCCCTCCTCATTTCAGTATGGAGATCCTCAACCCTCATCCTTTCAAGAGGCATGGAGGTCCTGGAGGTCCTCAGGCAACCCTCCTTCCAGGAGGTCCCCAGTTAGGAAGTCGTTAGCCCTCCTCACAGGAGACATTCAACCCTCTGTCCAGTTAGGAAGTCCTTAGTCCTCCTTTAGCACAAGGACCCATAGCCCTCTATCCGACGAAGAGGTGCTCCGCCCTTGTCCTCGACAAAGTTCAGTCTTCCGCATGGTGAGTCACCCCTTTGTCGGGCGTACCACTAAGCTGCCCTTTCGTAGGGTGCACCACTAAGCCCCTCCTCTGGGCACACTTCTAAGCAGCCTCTCTGTTGGGCGCACCCATAGAACTTAATCCTCCATATGTATCCCACTTACACTCCCCTCATTCCCGTATCTTAAGCATGTTTTCATTCATTTATTGTGAAAGATATCTGACTTGAACGTTGGAGTGGCGACGGTGGGATAAACTCCCGCCACCATTTGACCTCTTATTTATAATTTGTATTGTACATATTCTAGGTTATAAGCGACTAAGACCAGAATCGATCCAAATTAACCTGCAGTGAAAAATTGGAAGGTTTTCAAACCCGTACAATAACTGAAAACCCGGAATGCAATATTGGCGCCGTCTGTGGAAACATGATAAAAGTCTAACGCCTACCCTCAACACTTAATCTCTTATGCAAATACTATCAACACTCGAGTTTCGGCCAACACTATGACTCGAAGCATAGCCTCTCATGGTGACGATCCCTCATAGATAGCAATGCCTGGGGGCTCTATTCCTTAACTCCGGGACGGACAAAGAAGATTGACATCCTGAATGCGAGCTGTTTCCTCAACTGGAGCAATGTTGCCCGGGGCAACAATGACTCATCGGGTAGCCTTTCTTGGGGGCTCCGTCCTTTGACTTCGAGATGGTCAAAGACAATCAACATTACATGTGCGAGCCACTATATCAACCAGAGGGGAAGTCGGGCATGGCGACGACCCCTTACAGGTAGCCATGCAGACGGATAATTGACCCTGAGCGTGCAAGCATTTGCTGTTGAGCCGAGTACTCTGGACCCATATTTCCCAAACCATTTGCACCTGCCTGAAGGTGTAGTGCCGGGGGCTTTGCCCTTCAACTCCCTAGTGACCAAAGAAAGCCAGCATTATCAGAGGATCTACTGTGCGCTACCCAGTCAATCTTGGCAAAAGATTAGACCCCTCACAGCATAGGTGCCATAGGTCGAGGTGCCTAATGAAGCGCCTCGACGACCCTCCAAAGTGGTACACACAGACCAAACACTACAGAGCATAGGGGCCATAGGCCAAATGCACCTACCAGAGCGCCCCCTCTGAAGCGGTACGTGTAGACCATGTGCCCTGAGCGATAGGCAAGACCTGAGAGCATAGCAAGTTGTCTACCGCCAAACACCAATGACGATTCCACGCCGAATCTTGGTAAGTCTTGCATGCATCATACTACTTGCTTGAGTGACATTTTTATTAATAGAATAGTATTATCTGTTCATGCGAATGATTACATAATACTGTATACAAATCATGCGTGACCTAGGTTGCCCCTAAGTCAAGTGAACGCTTTCACTTGCTCTAAAATTCGGCTATATTAGAGCGGCCCGAGAGGTCGTACTTAAAAGTCGACCATGTTCGAACAGCCCAATAAGACAAACTTAAAATTCGGCCACGATACCAAGTAACCTTAGAGGTTGGACTTAAAATGTAGGGGGTTTAAAACGGCAAGCATGCGACGACCCCAGAGATAGTATTTTTAACCTAAGACGGTCGAAATGTTCAGGCATTAAGCTAATGAAAAACCAAATTTCTTTAACAGCATGTTATAAAAGAACCACGCACACATAAAACAACCTAAAAGAAGGATTATAAAAGAAAAGTGAATTTCATCCACACTTGAAATTTACAATATAAGTGTAAAATAAAAAAAAGGGGGAGCAGCAGAGCTGCCTGCCTGTCTCATCCACATAAGGAAGGCATCGATGAAGGAGGTGGAAGATATGTCGTCAAGATCCTCCCTCCAGCACGGCCAGGAGGTCTCCAGCCCTCCTCTCTCCAGCAAGAACGAGTCCTCTTCCAGTAGGCGAGACACCCCTCGGCGCACCATGTCCCGAAGGTGGCCGGACGACGGTACTCGGCTCTGGCAGGCCCAAGATTGATACGGCCAGCCATTCCCTAATAGAGCATCATGGTCGACCGTCGCAAGTCAAATTGCTAGAAGTATGAGGATGCATCATTTGGACGAACGTCGACTCGCCAACAATCATACGACCTTGGAATGGGTTACCACCTTCTTTTGATCGGCCGCTCTCCCACGAGCGCGTCCATCTACAGTCATCCCCAGATCAGATGAACCCGATAGGACTGAAATCTGCATCGCAGTCAATAAAGGAACGCGAGTAAGGACCAACACAGCGACTTCCCATCATTACATGTCGGGAGTTGAAATTTTGAACCACCCGGCATGGTAGCTAGTGATGGGTCCGATATCGAGGCTGGCCCAAGATCTGTTTTGCAATAAGTGAGCAGCCCATCAAAGATATATCCAAGCCCAGCGCAAGTCTTAGGGAAGTCCAAGCAGCGCGGCCTAATAGCTCAAGCCCAACAATTTCCATCAACCAAGAGTCCCACATTATTTTTATGAGATGAGTACATTTTTGGAATACACTATAAAGTCAGATTCCCTCAAGATTGGAAGGACAAGCTCAATAAACTTTAAGGAATTTCACAAAGTTCCAAATGGGTCGGCATTCCCAGGAAAGGGGCCTATCCTCCATTGAGGAGTTGCCCTCCTTTCAGGAAGCCTACCCTCTATTGAGGGGTTGGCATCCGTCGAGAGATAGGAGCACTTTGTCTTGGAGCCAAGAGTCCTCCAGTCTCGGAGGTACTCAACCCTCCTTCCAGGAGGCATGGAGGTCCTCAGCACTCCATCCGGAGGCACTCAGCCCTCCTTCCAGGAGATCTCCAATCAGGAGGTCTTCGGCCCTCCTCCTCCTAACGTGGAGGTCCCCAACCAAGAGGTCCTCAGCCTCCTCCTTCCGGCGTGAAAGTTCCCAACCAGGAGGTCCTCAGCGTCCTCATGCCCGCATGGAGGTCCCTAGCCAGGAGGCCCTCAACCCTCCTCCTTTCAACATGGAGGTCCTCAACCCTCATCATTCCAAGAGGTTTTCAACCAGCCCTCCTTCGAGGAGGTCCCCAACTAGGAGGTCCTCAGGCCTCCTTCTTCCAACCAGGAGGTCCTCAACCCTCTTCACAGGAGGCATTCAGCCATCCGTCCAATTAGGAGGCCTTCAATCCTCCTTCAGCATGAGGACCCACAGCCGTCTATTCGGTGAATAGGCATTCCGCCCTACTCCTCCACGGAGCTCAGTCTTTCGTATGGTGAGTCGCCATTCTGTTGGGCGCACCATTAAGTCGCCCCTCTACCATGGGCGTTCTCTAAGCCACCCTATGCAGGTGCACATCTAAGTTGCCCTTTTATCGGGCACACCCATGAAACTCAGGCCTCCAAATACATCTCACTCACATTCCCCTCATTTTTGCATTTTAAGCATACTTTCCTCCATTTATTGTGGACGATATTTAACTTGAGTATCGGAGTGGCGATGGTGGGATAATCTGTTGCCGCCTTTTAACCTTTTGTTGATAGTTTATTTTGTACAGGTTCTAGATTATCAGTGACAGAGACTAAATCCAATCCAAATCGACCCGCAATGAAAAATTAGAAGGCTCCAACGTACAACAATCGAGAACCCGGTACGCAATAATAGGAATTCTACATATTACAAACAAAAATAAGAGCTCAAATGTTTAGAAAAAGAGAAACAAAAAGTAACCTTTTAGATATTCTTTCTATATTTATGGGCTTTATTTTTATAGGGATATTAAGCCAATTTTTAGGATGGGGGTTATTGTCTATTTTCTTATTGTAAAATTATCACCTGTTTCAAACAGTTGCATAATGTGCTTTTATAATTATAACATTTTATAATTTCGGATGTGAACAATAATTGGTAATATTATGATGATGCATTTCTATTAAATTAAAATCGTGAGACCTATAGAGCAGTTAAGAGAATGGACAAACATTATGCCATTTTTTGAATTCAATCAATCATATCTTATATGTTCTTATCGCAATCAAGATTTGGATTGTTTATTTATCTGGCCATTGATTAATCCATCTCTTTGATCTGGTATATAAATTTAAATTTGTGATTTATTATTTTTATCAGATTTAAATTTGACCCAGTTTATTGTACGGGATTTGTTACTACCAATATCTTCAACCATTAGAAACCGTACCTATATTCTTTAAGCTTTAGAACCCAATGGAGAATATTTTTTTCCTCTTAGTATTTCATTAATTAAAATAATTATGAACATGACATTAGATTTCATCATTACGAGGTTACATTAACATTGGACTGAGAACGAAAACACAGCCCACCACACCATTACCACAACACGACAAAAGGAAAAAATTAAAAATAAATAAAAATAAAATTTACAAATTGCATAAACCATAATTCAACCACGCGTGATCGGTTTAACCCAACCCGGGTTGAGTTAAGGTTTTTCTTTATATTTTGATTTCCAAATAAAAAAGAGTAAAAATAAAAAGAAACTCAATTTATTTTAACTTCGCCTTGCAGAATACCCGAATTTCCCACACACTCTCCTACTTTCAATCTCTACCCTTTTCGTCGCCCCGTTTCTCTTAACGGCATATTCTCTCTCTTTTTTTGGCTCCTTTCTAATATTTATCCAATCAGGGAAGACAAAACAAAGGCAGAGAGAAGTTTTTGAATACGTCTACAGCTGTTTCCCCGGAAGGTCTTGAAGAAGATCTGAGGTTTCATAATGTAGAGATCAGTAAAAAAGACAACCCATCTGAGAGAAAAAATCGTTTCGGGGGTTCTTCTTTCAGTTTTGAGAGGCAGAGGATTTTGAAATGGTTGTGAAGATGATGAGGTGGCGGCCGTGGCCCCCACTAGTGGTGAAGAAGTATGAGGTGAGGGTGGTGGTGAAGCGTCTGGAGGGGTTTAGCAATCTGGCACGGGAGGGTGCAGAGAAGGATAGAGCGGGAGGAGGAGGAGGAGGTGGATTGACGGTGGAGATTCGCTGGAAGGGGCCGAAGTTGGCGCTGAGCTCACTGAGAAGGAATGTGAAGAGGGATTTTACCAAGGAGGTTGTTGAAAAGGGCGGCGCTTTCGAGTGGGAGGAGGAGTTTCAGAGTGTTTGTAATCTGTCGGCTTATAAGGATAATAATGTCTTCCATCATTGGGAGATCGGCTTCTCCCTTCTCAATGTGAGTGAGTTTGCTTTCTTTCTATCACCACTCTCTTTTTTGCTTGGGATTTGCTACTTCCTTTACTTTTCTTTTTGATGAGGAATCTGTGAAATTGTTGCTTATGATTTCTTTTTATTTTTTTGTTGAAAACTGAGTTTAATCGGAGGGTATTTTGTGTGAAAGTTGTGTTTAATTGGAGGTGTTTGGCGTGAAATTTTGGTTTCTAATCATCCGATTCTTCCAGATTTCTTTTGCGGGTTCTTGTGGAATTCTTGATGTTGTAGTGATGCTTGTTTTCTCTCATTTTGGTTGCTTTCTCCTTTTTTNTAAAATTTTAATTGGAATGGCCAAACTCTGATTTCTCTGGATCTTTTGTCAAGGCCTTGTTAAAAGCACTAGGAAAAATGTTAATGCATTCTAGAATTGGATTGAAACCAGAAATGATCTGCAAGACAGATTTATCTTACTAATTTTGTTTGTTTTCCATGCGTTTGACTAACCAAGGGAGTTGTAAGAAAACAGTATTTTATGTATATGAAAATGAAAATCAATGTAATAATTTCGGTGGGGCACCAGATTGGTTGGAGCATTATTGTGGCGTGGAACTGATTGAAACCGTGATATTATTGCCCTTTTGACATTTTTGGAGCAGTTGAACTGATCCTGAGGAAATCTTTCTTTGACTATTAAGGGAGGCTAGCTATAGCTACATATTAGAGTCAAGGAGTTGAATTTGAACTTGAATGCTTGGTTTATTGGGTGTCAATGAAGGAGGTGTCAATCTGACAGTTCCTAAGGCTCTTGGTGGAAGGCCCTTTTTTCGACTTTTTAATATGTATTTGACAGGGCAACCTTTGGTGAAATGATATTGCATTCTGACCAAAAGTCACAGGGTCGATCCACAGTAAGCTTTTATGCAAGATTCGTTTTTTTTTTAACTATGTATTTTCTTTTGAATATCTGAAAGCTATTTTCTTTTGGCTCTATGGTTATCCAAGTAATGATTTTTTTGAACATGGATATCGCATTTGGACAACTGAAAGATCTTTATTTTTTTTTGGATTAGTAGATACCACTGAAGTACTGGTCATCACTTGAATTGTTATGATCAAATAACGAGAATGCTGCATCAAGTCTATTCACTTGCATAGTAACTGTCATCATGTGATCCTAATTGTTCACTTTGGAGCAAGTGGATTAAATGCTGTTGCATCAATTGTGATTTTCTTGTCCTCTGACCTTAATCTTGCCAATCCAGCTATGTAGACTTTGACCAGGTTCTGGATTCAGCAATAACGATGCATGCAGACTTGTATATACTATGGATGCGTAGCCTTTATGCCCAATTTGTTTTAAACTAAGCCTCTGCAACATATGTTTCCTTCTAGTTAATGATAAGAAGTTCATATTTGTGTCTGTATGTATGTGCATCTATAAACAAATAAACCATCAGAGCAAGGAAGCACCATTCGTACCAACATCACCATTTCTATGCCAACAAAATTGATAATGAGTTCAAGAGGGTCAGCATTTTCTTGTTATATATATGGGTTTTGCTAGTCTATTGTTTCACTTGCTTGTATTGCATTATGACAATACTATTGAAGTGCATGAGCACATGCCAGGTCTTAGTAATATCTACTTGGTTTGTGAAGATTATGGTTCTATTGTTCTTGGCAGGGCTGCAAACAAGGACCAAAGAACAAGGTAGCTTCTATTGGTGCAGCAACGCTGAACCTAGCTCAATTTGCTTCTGGAATTGAACAGAAAGAATTTGAATTAAGCATCCCTCTCAGTATATCGGGGAGTACTGCTGAGCCTTGTCCAATGCTTGTTGTATGTTCATTCTGGCCCTTCTGTGATTTGCAACATCTTAGTTGAAATTGCTGAATATTAGTTTTGTTTTGATTGTTATTTCTCGTGAGAAAATTATACTTTGTGCACTTCCTTTTTACTGCCGCCTCACCCCTCTCGGTTCACTGATCTCTTAAATGTTCTAATATTTTACAGATAACCCTGAGTCTGCTGGAACTGAGAACTGCTCAAGAGCCTGCAGAATCAGTCCCTGCTCCATTGCCATCTCCGGCTGGGGAAACACCTCCATCAGATAAGGATGAACTTTCTGCCTTGAAAGCTGGTCTAAGAAAAGTGAAGATTCTGACCGAGTATGTTTCAAATAGAAGACTGAAAAAGGCGTGCCGTGAGGAGGAGGGCAGTGAAGGCCAGTGCTCTGCCAGGAGCGACGATGGTGATTGCACATACCCATTTGACTCTGACTCTTTTGATGAATTGGATGAAGGAGAAACTGATGGAATCAAGGAGGATTCTAGTGTTAGGAAGTCCTTTAGTTATGGAACTCTGGCCTATGCTAACTATGCTGGAGGATCATTCTTTTCTAGTGCAAGTGTCAATGGTGAGGATGAAGATTGGATGTACTATGGTAATAGGAAATCCGATGTGGGGTGCTCATTTAATGAAGATTCATCCATATCAGCCTCCGAACAGCCTCCGTTGCAGTGTCCAAAACGTAGCATCCTTCCCTGGAGAAAGAGGAAACTGAGCTTCAGATCTCCCAAGGCAAAGGGAGAGCCTCTGTTGAAGAAGGCCTATGCTGAAGATGGCGGGGATGATATTGACTTTGATCGCCGGCAGCTTAGCTCTGATGAGTCTCTGTCCATTGGGGTGAGAATTCCTTTGCCTTCCGTGATGATCTGCTGACTCTTAGATTTTGATCGATGTTTCTATGTAATTTGATTTAGATTTGAGTCTTTGACATGGCCACAGTTTCTTGTAGCATACCAAGCATAGCCTTTGAAAAAAGTTAACTTGTGTTTCTTGATTAACTTCTTGAATGGCAGAAGTTGACTGTGAAGGGCTGCGATATAGTTGATTTGTGACCTTTTATTTTTGCAGTGGCACAAGTCTGATGAAGATTCAACAGCAAATCGGTTATCTATATCTGAATTTGGAGATGATAGTTTTGCCGTGGGAAGTTGGGAGCACAAAGAAATCATAAGCCGTGACGGGCAAATGAAGCTAAATGCCCAGGTGTTCTTTGCATCCATAGATCAAAGGAGCGAGAGGGCAGCTGGTGAAAGTGCATGCACGGCTCTTGTTGCTGTCATTGCCGACTGGTTGCACAAAAACAATGATGACATTCCCATCAAGTCGCAGTTTGACTGTCTTATCAGAGAAGGTTCGCTTGAGTGGAGGAACCTCTGTGATAATGAAATGTATAGGGAGCGATTCCCAGACAAGCATTTTGATCTAGAGACCATCCTTCAAGCCAAGATACGCCCACTTTCTGTGCATCCTGGGAAGTCCTTTATTGGGTTTTTCCATCCGGATGGGATGGATGAGAAGGGCAGATTTGACTTCTTGCATGGCGCCATGTCCTTTGATGGCATTTGGGATGAGATCAGCCGTGCTAGGTCGCCAGGTCATAGAAACGGGGAACCCGAAATCTATATCGTGAGTTGGAATGACCACTTCTTCATTCTCAAGGTGGAACTGGATGCTTACTACATCATTGACACTTTAGGGGAAAGGCTTTATGAGGGTTGTAACCACGCTTATATACTTAAGTTCGACAGGAATACGAAAATTTGCAAGCTGCCTGTCGCTGCTCATTCATGGGAAGGAAAATCTCTGGGGGATAATCAGACTGCTGCAGTGTCATCGCAGGCATTGGAAGCCAGGGCTGACGGCACGGATGGAGAGGAAGAGGTTGTTTGCCAAGGGAAGGAGTCATGTAAAGAGTACATGAAGAGCTTCTTGGCAGCGATCCCAATCAGGGAACTGCTGGTGGATTTGAAGAAAGGGTTAATGGCATCGACTCCTCTTCATCATCGATTGCAAATTGAATTTCACTACACCCAGTTCTTATCAGCATCAGTTCCTGAAGTAAGCACCAGTTTGGCAAAATCATCGGACGTAGCAATAACAGTGGCCGATGCATAGAGGGCATTGCAGATTCCAAGGAAGGTACATAGCTGATCTAAGTTGTTTTTTTCTTTTCTTTTCTTTTTTTTTTTAAGTTGTCTGTCTTTTCCAAGCCTTGAAGTGGATTTATATAAAGCTTGAAAAAAAGGAATGTAGGGATGATGTTTCTTTGTCATGGAATAGCGGTGAGTTGCAGTACATTCTGTTTTGAGCCTCGTGAGGGATGGATCTGTCTTTTTATGTAGCTTTTCATGGAAACTTTTAGCAAGTAAATATTTAATTTGTACATGAGGGTATAATTATTCCCCTTGGACAAATTTACTCTGGTTCTAACTTTGATAGGGATGTTATGTGACTTAACTTTTGTCTTGAATATTTTTCTGCAAAATATGAACCTTTCTGCAGAACTTTGCTTGTATTATTGTGATTATATATACCTTTTTCTCTTTCACACAGCTGTTGGTACCAAGTTTTTGGGTAAAGGGGTGGCTCAATGTGTTGGGTAGGTGACAACCAAATTAGGGTTTTTGTCCGATCTTGTTCCAGATAAATACTTTTGGAGTAAGATTCTGGGGAAAAAGACGACTAAGTCATCCTGTCGTGTACATTTTGATTCTGGGCCATTTTGGACGGTGTGATTACTGCTAGTTTCAAAGAATATTAGCATAAATTTTATAGGTTAAATGAAGTATGGTAGATTTTAGAAACTTTTGAGGGTGGGGCAAAAGAGAGAATTTCTAAACCCTAACTATTAAATTACACACTTAATCCTATCAAATGGAGTTTTAAGTGTACTAATCTATTTAAATATTTGGGATGCTTTAGTCGTTGGAGCATCACAGATTTTTTTCCTAGTTACTGTAACATCTCTCTACTGTGCTATATCCCCATTTAACAGTTGAATTACATGATCAGAGCTTTCTACCTCGGTTAAAAAATCGAAAGCATGGTCAGACCATCTGGTCTGCATAGACCATCAATTGAATTTGGAATTCTAGTTATTGCCACCTCTTCTTTGGTCCCTGGGAAATAGAACACAACTGGGTACCACAGCGGTAAAAATTGAGTTGTTTTGGTTGAAATTTACAGAGCATCCAAAAGACGTAAAAGCAACATGTTTTACTGCCATGTTAGCTCCATATCATATATGTATACTGTAAGAGTCCCGAGATAGACGAGATTCTTTCCTTGCTGGTGTGTAGGTAGGCAGCATAAGAAAAAAGTTGCCACCCATAAATTAATTGAATGAGTGACATCCTGTTTACAGGTATGAAGGCTCCGTGCTTTTTCATGAGCAAGATCATGCAATATGGATAATTAGAGTTATATTTCTATATTTTTTAAAAAATAAAGCACCTCCTAAGAATAGAAAATTAGTTCAACCTCGTAATTCGTAATACCCATTTGAATGAAAACACTCAAGAACTCATGGGATCGGGGGCGGGGGGG
>JAODPA010002010.1:0-14155 GCA_025585075.1 Nepenthes mirabilis | reverse complement strand
GGGGAGAGCGGAACGGCGGCTACCGAGGAAGGAGAGGGAGAAGAGTCGACCGGCGCCATGGGCGCCGGCAGGATGAACGGAGGCGGGCTGGCAGAAATTTGAAACGAGGGAGAAAGCTACAGTAACCTCAGATGCTGCTATTCAACGAATTAAGAAAATACAGGAACTCTGAAGGACGTTTCAAATTTTGTTTTGAATTTTGCCCACATCTTCTGTGGCACTTTGAACGCGTTTTCTGCGGAGATTTCTGGGGTGATTAACGCTTACGCCTTCCCTCTCCACCTGGGTTCGATTCTCCGCAGAAGCATCCGTGGTACTGAGCCTCCAAAAAAATCCTTCGGGATTTCTGGGTTATGGGGCCGCGAAGTGGTGGGGCCAGTCACGTTAAAAATCTTACCCTTAACACAGTTTTCACTTACCAAAAAAAAAAAAACTTTTTCTGCGGAGACCCTCCTCTGGCCGGGCAGCACTGGAGCCGGCCACAGCCAGCTTCCTAGTTGCTCAGCCCGGTCGCCTCCCGTTCCCGATTCTAGATCCCTTCGTTTTTGGACCTCAGATCTGAACGTCGGCGTCCTATGAATCTTCAGCTGCTGCTGTCAGTTCGTTTTTGCTGACTCAGGTTGGGATGAAGGCCTTTGAGGTCTCATATCTCTCACAAGATCGATTCCTCTTCTCCTCGGTGCAAGCCTATGGTTGAGCTCTTGAATCGTTTCTCCCATTCAGATGGGGTTGTAGGCTCCAGTCTCCCTTTGGGCTCCTTTCGGTTCATTCGCCCTTGTTGCCGATTGGGCCTAGTTTCGGTATTGGCTGCCGGCCGGTGTTAGTCAGCTCTGCCCTCCTAGATTTGGTTCTGGGATCTGATATCTGAAGCTTCTGATGGCTCCCGCGCTACTTGTTGGATCTGCTGCTTTCAAAGGTCTGTATTTTTGGTTCTGTTGCGCCTCTGCCTGTGTGTTTCCCTTCTGGTGACTTACCAAAAAAAAAAGTTTCCCTTCTGGTGGACGGATTGGGGGACTCCGTGTCGTGCTAGTTTGGAGATATTAGGCCGAAGGTCTGAAGAGCTGGCCGTGGACCTTCGGGTTGCTAGCATTCCTCCTGCTGCGGTGGGGATCCTTTAGGTTGCTACCATTTTTGGAGCTTTGCTTGATGGCAACTGATTTGGGTTGCAGAGGACTATTGGGTTCTCACTTGATTGCATTTTGATGGCTGGTGCTCTCGCCCTTTTCTTTGGTTCCGGCTGGTGAACGGGCTTGTGCTGCTAGCTTTCCTGTTTTCTTAGCTAATGTGTCCCCTCCAATTGAACGGATTGGGGGTGCCCGTGCAGTTCTGGTTGGGGACTTCCTGGCTTTTGTGTGAAGAGCTGGTTGAGGTCCGTTTGGTGCCTGTGATCCCCTGAAGCTGGGCAGAGTCTACTGTTTGTCTGCCGTTTTGTGGAGCTTAGCGTGGTGGGCTTCTGGTTTTAGCTGGAGCATTGACTGAATCATCGGTTTGTTGTTGTGTTCCTATGAGCCTCTGCCGGTGTGTGGGATGGGTAGGGGGCCGCCTGTGCACTGAATTTGGTTTTTGGTCGAACTGGCCCTGGACCGTTTGGTCTTTTGCCCCCTTTGTTGCAGGGGAGTTCTCTATGTCGTTAGGCAATAGGTGGAGCAGGGATTGGACTCTGTTTTGGTTTGTTCCTGCCTGTATGCTGGCCTGGCCTGCTCGAGGTGATTTGGATAATGGGAGTGCTATTTCTAGGTTGCTGAGGGTGGCGGCTGGTTGTATGTTGTGTGTGTGTTGGCTGGCGATGGTATGGTGTCTACCCGAAAAAATTCGATTTTGAATTTTGAATCTGCTCGGCATCGTCCTCGGCGTTCCTGCCTTGGGTGCCGGGCAGCTCCGGTGCCTGCCATGGCCGGCCTCCCAGTTGCTTGCGATTTTGGTGTTGTCGCCCGGCTTCCATACTCAGGTATTGTCAGCCTCGGCGAACTCGATGATTTCAGTGTTGCCTGCGATTTTGATTGTCGGCGATTCTGACCAGTTTTTTCTCGCCTTCTGTGTGAGGCGAAGGTTCTTCTTCGGATGAAGAGTTCGTGGCTAGGGCCCTATGGCCGCTGAGAGTGCGACGTTGCCCATCCTTTGAGTCCTCGCATTTCTCTCCAGCTAGTTTCCTTGTTTCCTGGATCTGCACCTAGGGTTTACTTTTGTCTTTTCTCTACCATTCATAATGGGATGGCTTTCGAAGGTCCTGGTGCGGGCTCTGGGGTGCTGATGCTTGGTTGTTCCTGGTTTGGTGATGCTTGGCCGATGCCCTGATGAGCCGGCCGGAGACCTGTTGGATGCCTCTGAATTTTCTGATCTGTGGCTTCGGGAGCTGCTTCCTCTGGCTTCCTGGGATTACTTCTGTTATTGGCAGGGGAGTTCGGAATTATTGCAATCGGTTTTACCTGCTAAATTCTATTTTTGGTGGTTGCTGATGACGGGGTGTTTAAACGCCTTCCTGATTGCTGCTTTATTGTGGTGATCGAGTTGCATTCCATTGGAATGCTTGTGTCTGGCTTTCTCAGCCAGTATGTGGAAGTTTTCCTTGGATTGTTTGTGTCTGGCAAATTCAGCTAGTTAGCTGAATTTGTTGCTTTGCAACAATTTCGTATCATACGATTTATGGATTGCTGCAATGGTCTTTTGATGCTATTGCTGCGGCTGAATGGATTATTCCTGTGCTGAAGGAAGTTCGGTTGCTGCAAATCTAATGCTATGGTGAATAGCAATGCTCTTTGGGTGCAATTGGTTATGCTTCGGGTTTGATGAGCTGTTCCGTTCGTCCTCTTGCTGTTTTGGCAAGATGATGAATGTTTGACTCTGATGCGGTGCTGTGGTCCCAGCTTGACTCTGCTCCTTTGTTATTTGGATGGGGCTCTGTTGCAGCTGCCGTGTGAATTGCTGGTGTCCAACATTGGTAGGTGCTGGTTGAAGCTGTAAATGGCTGCTGCACTGGTGTAGCTGCTGGTTGTTGTTTCCAGCTAGCTTGCTGTTGCTTGGCAACAATTATCCTGTGGGTTGTTGGCTCAGCTTGAAGTGGGTTTCTGTCTCTTCTCAAAGGATATGAGGTTGCTGATTGTCCTCTGTTGCTGCTCTATCTGCTGTATGTTCCATTTATGATTGGGTTGGGGGAGCCCTTGTGATTCTGGTGTGGGACATTTCGGTGTGGGCTGAGCAGCTGGATGAGATGCCTTTCGGTGACTTTTTCTCCTTTTTGTTGAGGTGATGCCCCTGTATGTTCCCTGCTAAATTGTGGTAAGTTTGTGTTGCTGCTGTTCTGGCTTTAAATGACCTCTGCTGGGTTGGAGCTGTTGTGGCTGAAGCTGAGGCGCTGTAATGCATTCTGACCTGGAATTGATGAACGGTCTGATGCTATTGGTGTCCTCTGATCTGCTGCTGAGTCCCGTGTAGCATATGCTGATTTCTCTTCTACTTCTGAAGTGATGAGCTGCTGTTCCAACAGTAGTCTTTAGCTGCTGTGTGGCATTGGATTCTGCTGGCTGGCTCTAGATGGTGTATGCTGTGTGGAAATGGCTCAGTTTATGGACCGGTTGCTGCACCTTTTTGGGTGGCTATATTGGTGAGCTGGTGGCTACTTTAGTACCTCCAGTATTGCTAGTTTGTTTGGTATCTAGATGGTGCTTGAGATCCAGCGCATGCTGCTCCTACTCTGCATATGCTTGTGTGTCAGTTTAGGAGTATTTTCAGACTACTTTTGCTATTATCTGTTACTTGTAGTCCTCTTAGAGGCTTTTTTGGTATTTTCTTTGTATCGTCTGCTCGGGATATGCCCCAGCTTGTAATGCTTTATATCCAAGTCAAGATACTTGGAGATAAAATATTAATTCTGTAATTTTTTCTCCCTATAATCCAAAATTCTTACTTACCAAAAAAAAAAAAAAAAGGTATGGTGTCTACCTCAAGCTAATACTATGTTTATTCAGTTTCTTTGGACTTCAGCTGGTTCTGTTCCAAGTGTTGCTGAATTTTCCGTTCTGACGTCGGTTGGCTACGAAGCTGATTGATTGCTGCTGTGCCATGTTGAATCTGGTCTGTATTTGAAGTCTGGCGCTGGTGGCAGTGCAGGGTTTTAACCCTGTTTTATTCTGATGCTGAGGTATACTCTTTGGGGGACCCTGAATTGCAGTGTTTTCTGAGGTTGGTGGATGTGCTCCTGCGAAGATGCAGAACTGCAGGTTGCTGGCATCATCTTGCTGCCAGTTTTGTGAGGCTGTGGCTGGTGATTTGCTGGCCCAGTTTTGATGATGGGTGAGATGCGGGTGTTGCATTGGATGCTGTTGAGTTGTGGCCACTGTCTTCGTCTGCTGGATTGTGATGCCTCTCTGCATCTAATTTGGTTCCTGTTGCTCCTGCTGATGGTGTTTGCAGCGGTTTCGGATGGGGCTCAGCTTCTAGTTCCCTCTGATGAAGGAAATTTTCCTTGCCTGGTTCTGTTTTTGGCACTTTTGGTGCTGAACCCTTTTAATATTCTTTTGATGGAAATGTCATATTTTGTCGTTTCTGTTAAACGTTGTCCTCGTAGAGGCCCTTTTGTATATTCTGATGTACTGTCCACTCAAGGTATGCCCTAGCGCTTTATGTTTTATTTTCAAGTCAAAATACTTGGAGATAAAATATAGTTTTTTGTAATTTTTTCTCCCTTTAATACAAAATACTTACTTACCAAAAAAAAGAGGAACTCTGAAGACAGGGGCCTTGGACAGGGGGCAGGCAGAAGGGTCCAGTGGTGCCTGGGACGCCAGACCAGGTGTAAGGGTAACTGGGTTCGGGGGAACCAACAGACCAGTGAAGGATTGAGAGTCCATCACAGCCCCAATAGGGGCACTACTCACGCAACATCCACTAAGGCCATCAGCAGCCTTCGGGGCAGCAATTGGATGTGGGGGGGAAGCCGGATGATTCAAGACTTCATCATCCACTGAATTTGGAACACAAACATCGATCGTGTGCCAAGGGCAAGGCGGTGAGATTACTTACCAAAAAAAAAAAAGGCAAGGCGGTAAGACCATTGGGGCTTTTTCCACATGAGCAGAAAGGGGGGATTTGGAGCGGGAAATACCTGTTGGAGGTTTAGCTTCCTTGGGATGGCATTGAGCTTCATCATGCCCCAACAAACGGCAACGACTACACCTGATAGGCTGCCAGCTATACTCCACCTTCATCACAATGGGAGCCGAATCGTGGCAAGCTTTAATGGTGATACTTTTGGGAAAGGGGCCATCGACTCCCACTTCAACACTGATTTTTGCGAAGGAGCCGTTCTCCATATGGGCAGTCCAGGTGGCGAGCTGGAGAGGAATACCAACAGCACTAGCCACCCAGCTGAGGCTGGCATGGGTCCAGTACTCAATCGGCAAATTGAAGAGTTTGATCCAAATGGGAAAGCGTTTATGTTCATCCTTGTTCAGAATCATGCCCGGCATCCAATGTAAAAAATGCGCAAAAGTAGCCCCTCGCCTGATGGTCGCTTGAGAGGCCATCAAGCGTAAAAATGCGCATGTTAGAGGTTGAAACCCGAAACCTAGAGAGAGAAGCTCTCGCTTCTCTCCTCATTTTCAAACTTCGAATTCAAATTTTGTATTCGATTTCGGCCGCGTCTTTTGCGACGCCTCCCATCTGGCCGGGTGGCACCGGAGTCAGCCTCGGCCAGTCTCCTGGTTGTCTAGCCCGGCCGTCTCCCGTCTCGCCTCCTCTTCTTCTTCTCACGCGGCGGCTCTGAGACCTATTAGATTTCGGTGTCGTTCTGGCCCTAAATCACCTCGGTTGTGCTTGTCAGTGCGATTGCGATGGATTTCCATCTGCTCGCAGCTACTGGCTGTGGGATGTTGGGTCCTCTCCGTTGAAATTGCTCTTCGTTGATCGCTGGCTTTGTCGTTGACGAACGCCGGAGCCCGGTTTCTGAAGCCTCTTTGCCGATACGCTCCTTCTGATCTGATGGGTTGGGGGAGCCTGTTTTTATCTGGTTTGGAGGTATGGGCTAGAGTGCGGAAGTAGTGGGTGTGGCATGTTCGGACGCGGAAAACCTTCTGATGCGGTGAGTTGTTTGCAGCAGCCATTGTTGCAATTGTGAGGTGTATTCCTCTGTTGACGCTGTATGTTGATTTGCTGGGCTGACGATGGAGACCTGGTCTCTTCTGTTGGTCCTGGCACAATCATCTGATTTTTTTGTGTCCCTTTACGTCTGAAGATGCTCTTGTGGCTGTAGGCTCATTAGAATGTAGGTTTTGCCCTGTATTCTTCTGAATCTAAGATATACTCTCTGGAGGTACGTGATTCTGCTTGATGCTTGAAGGTTACTACTTCTGAGGTGGGTGGATCTACTGCCTACGAGGTTGCTGAATTGCTGGTTGCTGGCAATTTCAACCTCACTGTTGTGGTTAATCTGATGCCCTTGTGATGGACTTTCTATCCTGCTGTGGATGCCAACTCTGTTGGTTGTTACCAAGTGTTTTGGTTCTAGAAAGATTGCATCCTGCTGGATGTAAATTTTGGGGCGGTAGCCTTGTGACATACTCTTGCTGGCTGAATTCGATGTTGGTATATGTGGTGGGTGTGATGCAGCTGCCTGTCTGCTCCTGCTGGTGGAATTCTAGGGGTGCCTCTAGGATTTTGTAGTAGTTGGCTGGTGCTCCTAATGCTGGACGTGGAAACAGCTGCTATTGCATCTTGATGCCTGCGTTTTCATTGCTGGTGCAGTTGCCTGCTGTTTGTTGCTGCGTTCGGACTCTGTCCTGATGCTGGAGGAGTTGAATTTTGGCCCTTTGCTACAGGGTGCCCTTTTTGAAGCTGGTGCCATCTGCTGGTGGGCATTGGCCGTGCTGCTGTTGTATTAGCCTGGTTGGCTGAATAGGCTCTGATGGTTATTTGGAAGAATAATGCTAATATGTTGGAATCTCCTGGACTGTCAGCTGCTGATGTGTTTTGTAGGCACTGGGGTGATGTGCGTGTTGCAGTAGCATTTTGATGCTGTTTTTGTGATCCTGTAGTGGATGATGCTGTTTATTCCCACTCTGAAGTGTGCCTGTAGCAGCTGATGGTTGCTTGGAATATCCATCAATTCTCTCGGCAGCTATGCATTGTAAGTGCTGGAAAAACTGATGCCGGCTTATTTAGCTGCGCACGGATGCAGTGTTTGGTTGCTGCTGTGTTGGAACTTGGTGTTGGCTGTATGCTGCGCCTGGACTTCAGATTTTGTTTCACCTTGTGGTGATGATGGATAGGTCTCAGCTGGCATGAAGATGCTGTTGGCGATGAGTTGGCTTCAGTTGCCAATATTCGGATATGCCTTGACTTGGCATTCTCTGTTTAGGATACGCTCTATTAATATTAGTATATTTTGTTTGTATTTAGTGATTTCCAGTTTTCCTGTGTGGGTTTCATTTATTGGATCAGAGCGCTCGGGGCATGCCCTAGCGATGTTGATTTATCCCCAAGCCGGTAAAACACTTGGAGATAAATCTTTTCTCGTAAAAATTTTTCTCTCATTAATCCAAATCACTTACTTACCAAAAAAAAAAGCAAAAATGCGCATGTGGCACTCGAGGGCATGCCCGAGGCAAGGCGGGAGTGGAGTATGGTACGAGGAGGGCACTCGATGGGCACTCGAACGCTCCATCAAGCGCAATTTTACAAAAGTCACCACAATTTTCCGTTACATGACACGCCCGGATATGCAAACAAAGTTGTAATGGCCCAAATTCTAAAACATAGAAAGTCCAAGTCATTAAGTCAATATAATCAAGAAGTGAAGGGAAATTGAAGGTTATCAGGTCAACGTAAGTTGACCGAAAATGTAATGAGAAAATTAATCCGGTCAACGCCTATTGACCGAAAAATGTGAAGGAAAACACAAACCGGTCAATGCCAATTGACCGGAAACGTGAAGGAGCAATTATAAGAATAGAAGGCAAGTCGGCGTAGTTTGAGTTGACCGAAATTATATGGTTATTAACTGAAAAATTTAGGAGGTAATGTTGACCGATTTTTAATCGGCATCAAAATGGTGACCAGCATCAAGAGGTTGACCAGAATAGTTGACCATAGTGTTGACCGGTTTTAGGGAGTGTTGAGAGGAAGCCGTGGCTAGCGGCTTATGACTCAATGGCCGACTGTCTTACAAGACGGTCAACGCACCATTGACTGCCTGATTAATTGGTGATGACTAATTAAGGTCTGGATGACCATACCTGAGTAGGTAACCTACTCCAAACCACCCCGCTAACCTTCTAGAAAGGTAAGGGGAGCAAGCAAAGAAGTACAAGCAGTTGACCTACCCTACCTACTACCACCAACCCTAACGTCTATAAGTAATGGCCCCGGGAATTAGGATAGGAAGCTTTTTTTTTTTTTGGTAAGTATTTTGGATTAAAGGGAGAAAAAATTATAAAATCTATATTTTATCTCCAAGTATTTTGACTTGGATTAAAAGCATAAAATGCTAGGGCATACCCCGAACAAACGGTACATCAGATAATACCTAAATAGCCTCTAAGAGGACAACATTTAACTTTTTTTTTCTTGGTAAGCAAGGACAACATTTAACAGAAAATCAAAATATGTATTCTGATGTTACACAAAGCAGACACACAAGCATCAACAGTGCATGAACAGCTTGTGGAGCAACCGCAAGCATCACCTGGGATGTTCACTTGCTGTGCATCCGGACCCAGCTTCAGCGCTAGACAGACTAGCAACTGTTTAGGATAGGAAGCTGGGCAATCAACCTCGTGAAGGTGCTAAGAACTTCGAGCTAGAACCAAGTAATGGGTTCATAGATCCGATCCAGGCAAGTGTACCCACCCTTCTAAGATCATGTTTGTAACGCAAAAGTACTCACCTTTTTTAATCATGTGTTTAATGCAAGCATACTCCCTGTTTTTAAGTTCAAGTTTTTAATGCAAGTATAACTAATGATGTTCAGTTATTTCATGATGTTCGCACGCATGAAGTTTGATTATTGCATGATTTAGATGATGACTAGTTATTGCAGATCTGCATGTTGTTGCAGATCTGCTAAGGCCCATGCCTGCTGTCCTTTGTTTCGTAGCCCATTTTTTGGCTGCTGATGAAATGTCATTGGCCTGGTGCACCGGTTGAGGCAGCTATTTGATCGTTGATACTGGTTTTCTTGGTTCGCTGTTTTGCTGCATTGCCTCCTAGTGTATTGATTTGGGCTAAACTCCACAATCAATTTGCAATGGGAGTGCCCCTATTGCTGTTAGTATTGGGTGATGGTAGAGCCGGTGGTGGTGGTAGAGCTGGCTTGCATGGTGCTGGATGCGATGAGGAGCTGTGTTGCTGATGTTTTTGCTAAATGCTCTTGATCCTCGGAATTTTGCTGATGAAGGTTGCTGCTAGATGTGCTGCTGATGCATGCTGTTGCCTCACGTGCAGTATGATGATGATAAGCTGTTGTTTGCTGCTGATAATAAAGTGCAGCTGTTGCTCGCTTGCTGTTGTAACGTTTTCCTTGCTCCTGGATATCTTGGATGCTATGGGTTGCCGGCAGATCCGGTTTGCTGTATTTTGTTGCTGCGAGGTGATCGGTTGGTTGTTCCGGCCCTCTCGGAAGTAACTTTTTGCTTTTGATTTTTGTATATCGATAGTGTTATTTTTCTTTCTTCTGCTAGATAGATCCTTTTAGGTTTTTTGAGGATCTCTCTGTTGTACCAGCTGCTCGGGGTTTGCCCCAGCGTTTTATGTTCTAACTCCAAGTCATAAAATTTAGAGTTATAACATAATTCTTTGTAAACTTTTCTCCTATTAATCCAAAATACACACTTACTTACCAAAAAAAAAGACCAGTTATTTGTTTATGAAAAAGTAAACCAGCCAAGAATAATTGAAATTAGCTTTGCATTGTAATTTGAAACTGGCATCTGCCTTATCTCCTTGGATTGAGTGGTTGATGCTAATTGGCCGGAGTGATTTTTGGCTAGGAGTTTTTTTTTTTTTTTGGTAAGCAAGTATTTTGACTTGGAGTTAGAACATAAAAAGTTAGGGCATACCCCGAGCAGCTAGTACATCATAGGATATTTCAAGAAACCTCTAAGAGGAATAGTCTAAAAGATCGGACATGATCAAAGTCATAAAACAAAAGCAAAATTAAATGCTCTCCAAGAATTCAAGAAGCTGGAATCATCGTGCAACACCACGCATAACAGGCTCACCCATGGAGGCATTCAACATCGACCCAGCACCACATCATGGTCATTGTACATTAGCATTAGCCCACCACTGGGCAGCAAAAAGAGCAGCAAAAAGAGCTCATCAGGACCGCAAAAATAGCAGCAGCTTCATGCCAGCCAAGACCTTACCATCACCACAGGGTGAATCAAAATCTGAAAACCAGGCACAGCATCCAGCCAGCACCAAGTTCACCATCAGCAACCAAACACTGCACTCAGGCACACACACCGGTAAACCCCAGGCAGAAGATCAGCATCAGCATCCCGACACAACCAGCACATTGCACCGCCCAACAGCAGCAATACAAAATAACCACAAGGCACAATCATCAATGCCTCGAAACTCATATTGTCAGAAAGAAGCTGCTCAAACAGAGGCACCACTTAATTTAGCAATGAACAAGCTCCAGCCCCTACATCAGCAAAGCTCCAGCCGAATCTGCACACTAATCAAGGAGTACCACTAAACAACCTCAACCGCACACACCCAGAGCATTTTCAACTCCATGCCAACTGGATCGCAATATAGCCAAGGCCATAACAGAAGATCATCACACAACGCAATGGGATCAGCCCACGAAGGATCATCAACCATTGCAGCCCAAGCAGAATTGTTGCAAAGCAACAACAGCAAACAAACTGGCTGTATTAGCCAGACAATAGCAATCCAATGGATTGCAACACAATCACCACAATAAAGCAGCGAACAGACAGGGCACCACCTCAACAAGAAGAAAATTTAGCAACCAAAAGTACCTCATCCAGCTACTCAGCTCTCAGCTGAAGGGTCCCAATCCATAAACACACGGGCTCCCCCAACCCAATCAACAAATGGGACACACAGCCAGAGAGCAATTAGAGCAACACCAGAGTACATTCGGCTGCATCAATTCCTTCGAGATGAGACAGCAGCCCACAGGAAACCCACCCTAACCACTAGGCAATTGCAGAACTGCCTACAATTACAGAAAGGAGACAACAAAGGGACTAACCCAATCGCAGAAGCCCGCATCAAATGCAGACAAGGCATCGCATCCCATTAGGCAGCGTACAGACAGTGCATCACCACAACAAGAAGGAAAATGCAACCAAAAGGGTCCTCAGCCAGCTCTTCGGCCCTCAGCCGAAGTGTCCCAATCCAAATACGCACGGGCTCCCCCAACCCATCCAACAAGTGGAAGACACAGCCAGAGAACAATCAGAGCACCGCCGCAGGACCAATCGACTACATCAATTCCATCGAGCTGCACGAGTGCCAACAAAGGCTTCAGACGACATCTCCCGAACCAGAATATGCAGTTCCAAAATTCATTGGAGTTTGCCAAATGAAAGAAGCAGAATTGCCCGCACATATGAGAAGCGAGAAATGGCTCAACCAGCTGGCATCAGACAGCAGCTCTCCGAGACCTCAGTACACTGAATCTTGAGACTCCAAGCCACAGCAGAAATTAGTAAAAGGAAGGACTTCACCGCTACCGAAGGGAAACTATCAACCAATCAGATCTTCGGCCAGCTCTTCAGTACCCCGCCCAATCAGTTCAAATCGAGATCTGTATAGCATCCCCAATCCGTCCAACAGGAGCGAATACGCAGGAGGAAGAACATTAGAGCGGCATCGAAGACCATCGGAAGTGCCGGAACCTTCGAGAAGCTCAAGAGCCAACCAAAGTTACAAACAGCCTCGTGAGCGAATAAGCCAGAATCACCAGAAACCCATCCAGATCTAAAAGCAGGCCAAGGAGTGAACTGAGAAGAAACCGAGAGAGCCAGCCAGGAAACCAGCCGGCAACGACACCACCCGGCCAGAGGAGGCAAAGCCCTAAGGCACCTCACAGGACGAGCGAAGAGAAGAGGGCCACGCAAACTAGCCAGGACAGAGATTCTACGCCGAAGAGATCAAGAGATGACAAGGAGAAGGGGGCGGCCGGGCGAAGCAACCAGGAGGCCGGCCGTGGCTGGCACCGGTGCCGCCCGGCCAGATGAGGAACGCCGCAGCGCCGAGATTCTGGCAACCGCAGAAGGAAGATTCAAAATTCAAAAGGAATTTTGAAAATGGTAGAGAGAAGCGAGAGTTGAGATTGACGCTGACGAACGCCCTGAGCCCGGTTTCTGAAGCCTCTCTGCCTGTACGTTCCTTCCTGTAAGTTGGGTTGGGGGGAGCCTGGTTTGCTGTTGCCTGGAATTATAGGTTGGAGTGTCTAAGAACTGGGAGTGGCCTTGTTTGGACGCTGAAATTCCTTGCTGGCAGATTTTTGAGTGTGCGGTCTGCTGCAATGCTCGTTTTGCAATGCTTGCTCAGATGATGTAGATGGGTGGATATGCTGTCTACTGGTTTGTTTCAATTGTTTTTTTGGAGTTGGGCAGCTCTGCTGATATGGCTGGCAGTTGGGTCGGTTTTGGCTGGCTCTCTATCTGCTGTTATTTTTGGGTCCTGAATTTACATTCTATCCTGTCATTGATGAGCATGACCTATGCTCCTGTTGTTCTGTAGTTGCATTAGATGCAACAATTTTGCTGTTATGGACGGCTATTGGGTCGGTTTTTGGCTGGCTCTCTGGCTGCTGGTGTAATGGTGTTGCTTCTATGCTTATTGAGTCTGGTTCCAGGGAGTTTAACTGGATTCAGGCTAGCCGCTGATGTTGATTGGCATTCTCTAATTGAGTATTGCGGTGATGGAGCTGCTTTCTGGGGAGTTATGGATGTCACTTCACTTCTTCACTTGACAAAGGTCTTGGTTTGTGTTCTTGGTTGGTCTTTGCTGATGGTGGATCGGATTCAGCTGTTGCTGGGCTCATCCGGTTTTTTTTTTGCTGAGCCCATTATATGCTCTCTGCTGTATTAGATGCAGCTGGTGTTGGGATTTGGTGGCTGCTTTGAGGTTGGCTGATGACTTGGCCATTGCTTCTGCTGTTTTTAGGAACCAGCTAGCCGATTCTCTTGGGCATTTCATGAACCCGGATTGGATTGCCAGTTTTCTCTTGCTGTTGCAGTATATCCTGCTGCTGGCATTTAGAATGCCATTTACTGGTTTGCTGATAGTGGCCTGTGAAGCTGCTGAGTTGCATTGTACTGCTTGCTAACTGCAGTAGTGCAGAAACTGATGTGTTTGCTGGAGCTGAAGTGGCAAAGCCTTGCTGGAGCTGCTGGAATGCTATTCTGGTTGCTGTGGCGTGGATTTGTTGGATTTCAGCAGCTAGTCGGCTGCCCTTTAAGGATGACGTGTCTGCTGACCTTGTACAATGGGGACACGGCTGCTGTTGCTCCCGGGTTTTGAAGGCACAATTCATCTTGGTTTAGTGGTTTGTTAGCTGTTGGCTGATGGTGCTAAAAAGTCGTGGCTGTTAGCTGCTGGCTACATCTTGCTGCTGACATTAAGGATTTTGCCTTGGAGTGGCATGGTTTTTTTGTTTAGGAACCGCTTTTTTTGTTTGAGTGGTTTGCTATTATAGTATGAATTCCAGCATTTTTGTGTTTTAGTTGGTTTCATCTGTTGTATCAAAGTGCTCGGGGCATGCCCTAGCTATTTAGGTTTATCCCTAAGTCGAAATAACACTTGGTGATAAATCCTTACTTATAATTTTTTCTCCCATTAATCCAAATCACTTACTAAAAAAAAAAAGCATTTGATGGATTGTCGGCTTAGATGAATTACACCTAGGTGTGGTTTTTCTATTTTCTTTTCATCGGTTCATGATTTTGTTCATGGTGATGCTCGGGGTATGCCCTAGCTCGTTGTTCTAAATCTAAGTTGGCAAAACACTTGGAGTTATTCTCCTCACTCCACTCCACTCGGAGTTATCATTGCTACTTCTTTTTTTGTCTTTTTGTTCTTTCTTTCTCTTCTCTTCCCTCCCCTGTGCCTTTTATTTGGATGTTTTCCAAAAAAAAAATAAAAATAAAAAAATAATAATAAAAAAAAGGTGAAT
>JAODPA010001999.1:0-39992 GCA_025585075.1 Nepenthes mirabilis | reverse complement strand
TATATAAAAACCTTTTACTTATATTATCATATAAAATATTCTAAATTTGTTAGCTACATGTTTCTAGATCGGAGTTATCAAACGAATGTGGGAGCCGCCTAGTCTTTCTTGTAGGTTAAGTTGAAACAATCCGATCTTCATTATTCTAAACCCGAATTTTACATACCATAACTGTCAAACAAGAGGCCAACGGATAACAGGATTCGCTCCTCAATATATCATCCGACGTTCAAATTAGAATTTATTTTCAGGCAGATAGAAAGATATGATCATGAATAAATAATGCACAGATGCATGTTTTGGGGAATTGAGTGTTTACGAATGGCTGAACTCTGGTGAGCGCGCTTGGTTGGGGAGCCACTCTAAGATAGAGAATTGAGTTTTGATGAGTACGTTCGGTTGGGAAGCAGCTTTAAGATAATAACTAAGCTTTGATGAGTACACACAGTTAGGGAGCGGCATAGAGATGGATGATTGAGTTTCGACAAGTATGTTTGGATAGAGAGCGACTTGGAGATGTATCATGGCGAGAGGGTGGCTAAGAGGAAGGGGTGCCTTATTAGGAGAGTGGCTTTGAAATCGAGAGTTGCATTCGTTAGTCGCCTTTTCCTCTCTGGATTTTTTGGCCTCTCCAAGTCCCCCTTTTCTTGCAAATAAAGGGAGGTATTTGAAAGGGGAGAGTTGGGTTGCAGTTGTTGGAGAGCTATTGGAATCGTGGTGAGTGTCCGATAACACGCTTCTATGGTCCTAGCCTGTTGAAGCCATCAAGGCTTGTGGTTCCTTGACAAGCTACACTGAGCTAGACAATTAGGGGCACGACCACATGGAGTTGTCTGCTAAGTTGAATCTGTTGAGGCGTGCGCTATTGGGCTGCATCCAGTGGGTGACTCCAAGGGCCCACATCTCACTGGGAGGATTTGGGTCACGTAGTTTGGGTCTTAAGCCTTGAGGAACTTCTCTTGGATTGCGGCTTTCGGGGCACTCTTCCACTACAGGTCTAATTTCGGGTTGGCCCATGGGTTATCAAACCCATCACTAGTTCCCTATATCTGGAGGTTTGGAATTTTAACTATCAGCATGTTCCTAATGGGACACCACCTGTAGGTCTGCGCATACTTTCCTTTCCCTAACATCCAACATATTTTTACTCTAATTGGCAGGATTTGGCACTAATTCAGTTCTTTGCCACCGGAGATTCTCTACTGAGGATGATCTTTTGGCGTCAGCACAATTTCCTCGGTTTAATGCTAGTCAATCTTCTCCTCCAGCTATAAGTGGAGGGGCTCTCAACGTCTCACATCATGAATCATCTTTACCATCCAAGTAGTATGAGAGTTCGGAATTGGCATGGAGCCTATACAACCACAAGCCGAGATCAATGGAGATTCTTCACCAATGTTCAAAGTTGGAGCTGCGGATGAGCTTGAATTATGCCTTGGTTACACTCTTTTGGGATCGGCCCAATTCAGCCTCATGTTTCATTGAATGAGGTCAGAGTTTTGGTGGCCAATTTCCATTTCTCCCAGGCGAATCTGGATGGTCCTTACTGGGGTGACCTTGAAGGAGTGGTGGCTCAGCCCTTTTGATGGGAGAGGGTAATACCTCCTCCCCTCTGAGCAAGCGACTTCATCCTCGGCTGCCCACGGGAGCACCGCTCTGGCGATTGTTGGATGAGGAACTTTCTTAAGTCCATGTCAAATCTTAAGCCGTCATCGCTACGTTGGGTCTTGTGTAGACACAGAGACTCATGGACTGTGCATTTACAGTCGGTTTTGGCAAACGATTTTTGGTAGTTACCTCCTGGGTGAGAACTGGTGCTCTATGCCTCGTTCTCGTGGGGGAGGGCTTCTGCATGCTTTTTTTGCAACACTACCCTCTCGGGTCCAATGCCATGGCGGCTAGCCTGGGTGTTTTCCTCTTACATTGTCTGTCTCGAAGGTTGGTCGGACAAATGTTGTTGGGTCACTGCTTCATGTACTTTTGGTTTCCTTTTTGAGTTGTATGTTCATTGTTGAAAGCTTGTGCTTTATGAAAGGAATTATTGAATGGAACTATCAAGTATTGTTTACTTGTATATGTTGCATGGTTTTGATATTCTTACATGATGTGAATAGTTGAGGCACTTGCATGATCTTTAATAAATTGACAGTTCAGATCACTGGCAACTCGGTCTTCTGACGATCTAACCCACGGCCAGTCATCCCAAAAGCTTAGTTGGGACAAGAGCTGGGCGAATAGCCTCAAGCCTACAAGGACTACATGCAACCAATCTACAATCTTGGAAAGAGGCGTGTTAAGTCATCATAGCTTGCATTGCACTACCGACTCATTGATCTAAGTGTCAAGGCTGCCAACTGTCAGCGAACTTTGTGGGGAGGCATCACGTCAATTATCATAACAAGGCTTGCGAACAGACGCGCTGCAACACTCTGTGATAAGGGCGTGTGTCACGGTCATTATAGAGACATGCCTCTTTGATACCCATTAACGACGCCGCTGTAGGGTTGAGGCGTTGGCTATTTAAGTATTGGCACTCAGCTATCTTTGTACTTCTTCGCTTATTGGATATCTTTACCCTAGTTCACCATTCTCTTTCTTGGTTTGCACAATCTTTCCAATTCCAAGCATCCACGCTGACTAGCGGGGAGATAAAGTCTCCGTATAGTTGGCATCACATTCCGAGCGTCATGCGATATGCTGTGTCTGGTGCTGATGACACTGCTTGCTTTCCTTATCCAAAGTTCATAACCGTATATGAGGAACATCCAACGGCCGATCTCTGCATTCCGTTTGTGATGGAGCTATGCGAGATTCTGAGGGCTTTGTAGGTCCTTGTGGCACACCTTCACCAAAACACTGTTCTGTATTTAGTGATTCAGTGCGTCTTCCTTTGTACCAAAGGGCTCACCCTCGATGCTTGGTCCCTGAAGGTGATCTTCCTAGTCAACTAAGAGTTTGACTGGGTTTCCTTCACTCCTTGCGTGAGGTTTGAGATAAACAGGGGAACCTGGATCCGGCAAAGGGCTAGAAGACGTGCTTCTTCTTTGTAGTGGCTGACACTAATTGGGAGGTCCTTAATCAATGGGGTAGTGTTAATGAAGCCTACATTGGGGATGTCCTACTTGGTGAAAAACTAATGACGTGGCCATTGACATCACTGATCGAGGAGAGCGCCATCATCCTACATTGCATTGATCACTAGGTCTCCCAAGGGGCACTAGATGGAGTGCAGTGGGAGGTTTTGATGGAGGAGGGCGACACCTTTGCTATGTTGGGTTCTTGTCCCAAAAGGAAGCACTGGAATTTGTTTTCCTGGGACTCTCCTGAGCGGGCCTCTGATGAGGGGGCTCCTCCATAACCTATTCTTTTTGAGGAATGCCACCGGGTGCTAGCGAGTCATCAAGGAGGCTAGGCTTGGATGAGTATTCATTGGATGATCTGAGCATCAGTGAGTCATCCTGATGGACAAAGGGCAAGAAACCCCCTGTAGACTTTGGTGCTAGAATTGGGGACCCTTTGACCTGGCGGGCCAAGAGAACTGTTCATTGCCATGACCATGGTCGAACGGGGGATCTCGATCTTGGTGACTTCTTCTCTTGAATTGTTTGCATCTACCTCTTCCATCACTTTTGCCAAGGAGGGTGTTAGAAGCACTCGAGCAGAGGAAGAAGCGGTTAGAGAAAGCCTAGAAGTTAAGGCTACTGCTGAGGGGACATCCTGTCCTATAGAGTCAATGTCCAAGCTCCTAAGGGCTTTAGTTGGGCTCAGTTTGCCTCCAAGTTTCAAGGCACCTTATCCCAGTAGCATGCAACCTCCACAATCCTTGCCGATCCTTCCTAGAATTGAAGCCAAGGATTCTCTTGACTCATCGCACTGGGGAGTGCGATCTTACCATATGGTACTGTGTCGTGGGTTTCTTCGCTTTGCTACTGTGCCCTTTGCCGCTATTCCTGACTGACCGTACCTTACTGCTTGGCAGGTTTAGGAGGCAATCCCAGTAGTGGAGAGTGCACTACACTGGAGGGATACTAAGATCTTTCGGCTATCTCGAGTGTGCGTAGATCCTGCTATGATGGAGGATACAGAGCGCTGAATGAATGCTGCTATCGTTGAGGTTTTGTGGAGTGAAGAGTGGGTGGCCTACCTCAACTTGAAGCTATCCAAGTCAGAGGTGAGAACCCAAGAGCTCTCATAGGTGAACGCTTAGGCTCTGGATTGGATTGCCTTGCTAAAGGATGAGCTTTAGGAGGCACAATAGAAATGCACTGCTCTTCAAAATGAGAACGCCTGACATAAAGGAGAGCTTCGACCTGGTAAACTACCCCGAGGCAAGAGGGGGGCCTGCACTACGCACACCGGGGGCCCCAACAATAGGGTAGTTATCCAAGCGGTAGGTATAGGTAGGTAGCTCTTTGCGTATATTTTTTAGGTTGGTCGATACTTTTAATGTACTCTTTGAATCATTTATGAATCAGTTGGATTACTTTAACCATTGTTGCTAATGTATTTGAGCGTGTGCAGATTTGTCATTGTCCGACATTGATTCTATTTGTTGACTAAGGGTTATTGCCATTATTGCCATGTTTAGCTAGATACATTTGTCCGATTGTACTCACTCCTGTGGGGAGGTTGTGGCATTGATACAATGTGATTGCCGATTAATCCTTGCAACTATTGTTGTCAAATTTGGATGGACATATTTATTCGATTGTACTCTTACCTATAGGACATCGTGGCATGGGTATGGGTGAGCCTCACAAGAGTCGATTGGGTTTCATGGCCGTTGTCACCGAGCTCTGGCGAAGTCTAAGCCATCACCTACACGTAACTATTGGCGCTCCACCCTATTAGAGGACGTTGTAACTTTCATACATCAGGTCCTAATCTGTTTACCATTGTTGACTGATGGGCTCGTCCCTATGGAAGGAAGTTGTCATATGTATACTGAAAAGCCCCCTAAGGTTTTAATAGCCGTTTGATGGCAAGGTCCGACTCTGGGTCTGTAAGCCCCCCGGGCCGTAATGTTTGACCTTATTTGGGCTCCTCAGTGATTAGGATTGAGGTTTACTTTTGACTTTCTCTGGGCCACCCAGTTATCGGGACCGAGGTTTTAGAACCAGGTCACAGTTCGTTAAGGTATCGGCGAAAGAGTTTGCCCAACATAGGAGCAGTCTAGGTCTTTGAATTGCTGCAAACACACAAGTATTTGTATGGTTTGCATGATGAATGGAGCAAGTAAATAAATATGTTTATAACACTCAAGCAACTAGCATGGATGCACTTGACTTGTGCTTGACGGGAAATTGTAGGAAGCTCCTTTTGGGGTGGAGGGAGTTCTTAGATACTGGGACCAGTTTTCTGCGCCGGGTGTGAATCACATATGCCTCACTTCGGAGGATCATCAAGGCTCATAATGGTCCCCATTAATAGGGAGGTTGTTCATTTCGATCAATATTTATTTGCCTGCATCCTTTATATTCCAAAGAATAGGGTCCATCAAGCTGAACCAGTGTGTTCTTGCTACCTGTCGATGACTACCTGACTATGCGATCTTGGATGTCGGGCTCCTACTACCAACACACGACCCGTCGGTACCGAGGGAGACATTGCTTCTCATGTAAGCAGTATCTTCTGGTACAAAATGCCGCATGTGAAGGGCTAAGGACTCTACTAATCCCGAGGATGTTCCAACCTATTGTCAATGCTACATTAAGTGTTTGCATCCCTAGTAGCTCAGATCGGAACTTCAAATGTAAAGCTCCAGGTTGGGCTCTCTGATCTTGTGAGAAGATGATAACAACCGGATCTCACTCATGAACAATGACTTTACCAGGTCGGCGAAGTGCTTGCAGGTGTGCCATGAAGCTTCTTTCTGGGCAGGGGGTTTCCGATCATCATGGGAGTGGTGTAGATTACGCCGCTCTGGGCTTTCATCTCACATCTCATGACTCGGTCGACCCTCCGGCTGCGGCTAAGCTCTGTCAATCATGGCTTCCAGGGCCACGAGGTCGTTAAGCTACTAGATCTTTTGAGGAGGCTGTCTTTCTCTTCGATTTCTCCTTCTAGACATTGAGGTTTAGGAGTCGGAGGGCAAAACCCCTAGGGTTGCACCTTCAGGCCAGCACCAGTAGTTCGAGGCTGCTTGGGACATGACGTGTCTCTAGGTGGTGAGCATCTCCACCTCAAGTGCCAATCGTTCATCCTCATGACTACCCACGGAAGGGTCATGGCCATAGGAGATGATGTCTGTGGCGAGTGTGCTGGCTCATGCCTAGGCATTGGCAATATTTCTCTCGTAGGAGTGGTGGTTAGACTTTTCTGTTGTTCTCACAAATGATGCTAATGATACATCCCTAGATCTAGTTATTGAATGAATTATGGAGCTGTCTGATCCTCCCAATAGGTTGAGCTAAAGCAAGTGTTGTATTTATTACTCTGAACCAAATTCCTGCACACCATAATTGGTAAACAAGAGGTCAGAGAATGGTGAAACTCGTACATCACAACCCTGGTATGTCATCTGATACTTAAGTTAAAAATCTTTCTCGGGTAGATAGAAAGATACGATGATGAATAAATAATGCACGGATGCATGTTCCGGGGGGATTGAGTGTTTACGGAGGGTTAAGTTTTGGTGAGTGACCTGGGAACAGTTTTGAGATAGAAAATTGAGCTCCGATGAGCGCACTCGGCTAAAAAGCGGTTTTGAGATGAAGGATTGAGTTTTGATGATTGCACTTGGTTGGAGAGCGGCTTTGAAATGGAGGCTTGAACTCTAATGAGTGCACTCGATTATTGAGCAATTTTGAGATGGAAGACTGAGCTCCGACAGGTGTGCACAGTCTGGAAGTGTCTTTGAGATGGATGATTAAACTCCATTGAGTGCGCTTGGTTGGGAAGTAGCTTGGAGATGCACCCTAGCAAGAGGATGGCTCAAAGGAAGGGATGCCTTCTTAGAAGAGTGGCTTTGGATTTGAGAGTTGCATTCATTGGTCACCTTTTCCTCTCTAAATTTTTTTAGCCTCTCTAAGGCCCCATTTTCCTACGGAGGAAGAGAGGTATTTGAAGGGGAGAACTAGACTGTGGTTGCCAGAGCACTGCTGGAATTGCAGTGAGTGGCTAATAGCACAACTCTGTGATCCTAGCTTGCTAAAGGCGCCAGGGCTTGCGGTCTCCAAATGTGCTACACCGAGCCAAATGATCAGGGGTGCGGCCCCGTGGGATTATTTGCTACGTTAGAACTGTTGAGGTGTGTGCTACTGGGTTATGTCTGGTGGGTGACTTCAAGGGCCCACATCTCGTTGGGAGGATTTGAGTCATATAGTTTGGGCCTTGGGTCTCAAGGAACTTCTCCTATACTACGGCTTTTGGGGCGTTCTTTCGTTGTAGGTCTGATTTTGAGTTGGTCCATGAGTTATCAGACCAATTAGTTAGGCATATTATTAATTATCTGTAGTTAAATTAATTAGAACAACAAATTTATGAATAGTTCTAAAAAGACGAAAGTATTGACTAGCTGATAAGGCATAAGCTCAAAAATATAGAGGTAGGTTTTAAACTAATTTCAATTAGAACAAATCAATATTAGATGGGTTATTAGGTGACCAAGTGATTGAATAGATTTGGCTATATGCCTGAATAGTTGAACATCCAAAGGTCAAATTGAACGGTTAATTTAATCGAACAGTTAACCTAGTACAGTAGTTAAACCAAATAAGTAGTTTGTATACTGTATGTTAGTTCAGGCTAGTGTTTCCTAACTAACCAATGTTATTTTTATCATCATCGGTTTAACTACCTTCAGAAAGTTCCACAATTAGAATGTATATTGTGTGCAATTGAACTACTCAGTCTCCAATTCAGTTAACTACTCAGATCCTGATTAATTATTTATTTTTAAGAAATCGAATCAATCAATGATATGACTGTAAATACATCTAATTTTTCTAAAAATGGGATATATTTTGAAATATAAGGAATAGATTTTAGTCTTCTAATATGCTCATTTTTTTCACAAAATACGAAACCAAGTCTTTTGAATCTCTCCCTCTCTCTCTCTGCTATCAGTCACTCTCATATTCTGAATTTTTAAGAAGTTTATAAACTTGAGTATCGGTGGATACATTGAAAAGTGAGTCATAAATCATTTAAACTCTTATATTACTGTTATGGTGTGTAACACCTAAATAGAAGATTTGACAAACCAATCTGAATTTATTCGAATCATAATCCAAATTTTAAATATACATTTTTGGCGTCATTTGTGAGAAATGCAATCAAGGTATTCGTTTCTACCCAAACCAGTTCACACCAAAAAAAATTCCACTAACAATCTTCGACGAAACCAGTTAACATGATGTTTACAAGGGCACATGGATAATTGAATGAGCTATTGAAGGATATACCCACTCGTGTCATCTTCTTAGAAGAAGGTAGCTAAGGAAGTGCTCACTTGTCAATCATTCCAGGCAATGGAGTTTTGGTCGCTTAAATGCAAAATATTTCAAAGATATTGAAGCCCATTTGTGACAGGTATAAGAACTAGAACCATCAGGTTGAGGTCCTCAACCTAATAGTTTTGACCTTAAAAATAAGGTCGAAAGGTAAGAAAATTGCCGCAATAGTGAGCCTCTTGCAGCCAAAGATGCTCATGGCTCACATGGTATAAAGCCAAGTTGTTTATCCCAACTCGAAAGTCATATCATCTTCGAGATCACAGAGGAAAGCCTAGAGAAATAGAATCATTGGTACACTTGACATTCTAGGCACTATTCTATCTAAGAGGAAGGGTTATACAATAGCATATATTAAATTTATGGCCAAATAGATATCAAATGTATCTACTAATCATTTAGAGTTAAAAGATATTTTTTAATACCAAGAAAATTTTCTTCACAATTGAAGAGGAGGAGCACATTAAAATAATAGAGTAAGGTTTCTTTAGAAAGCTCTACTACTTAGACAACCTAATTGGGTTGTACATCAGTAACCTCAAGGATCATGAGGCACTGGCTCTCTCATAAGTTCAAAATGCATATATTGGAGTCACATGATGGAAGTACTAATCTGATAGGTCATCTAGATAACTTTTACATGCTATTTGGCTTCTAAAATTTGGAGGATGCCATGATATGCTTTTGTTTCCCTTTGATTTCAAAAATAGATACCCGAATTTGGTTATAAAACTAATACAAACTCCATTAGTACATTTTAGAAACTAATTGATTAGTTCCTATCCTATCTCACCTTCCGTTGGAGGGAAAAAAATAACTTCTGCATTTGGTTAGGATAATGCAAGCATCCAATGAGAGTTTGGTGTTTTTTGGCTTGACTCAATGTCAATACTAGAAATATATTAAAACTCATCGATACGGTGAAAGTAACTGCCTATATGGCCATTATTCAATTGGGTGACTTTTTTAAGTATTGGTTCCATAGCACCCTAAAATATTTTTAGAGGTAAAAACAATCAACCGAGTATGCATCGCAGTGGAAAATGCTAATGATGTCAAAAGACTAGAACACTTAAACTATGAGCTGCATTCGAAAAAGACTGGGGGTGAAAAATGGAAAATAGTGACATCCAACCCACTCTAGACTATCATAAGTAATAGAGGACCTAGTCAACTGTTCGACGAGAGTTCAAGCTATTATATCTCATACTCTTTATTGACATTGTGGATGAATACTTTGATATAGATTTAGAATAAAAAATTCTTGAAGTGATCCAAGCTAGTTAAAAACCTAGAAGGAAGACACCAGTCGATGCACTGCTTTTCCTATTAATCTTTGAGTCATAATAGTGAGGATTGCTGGATACTTCATAAGGAAATTGATGCCCTTATCTAAAAAGGATATCTCAAAAAATATCTACAGAAATTCTAGGATTGTCTTAGATAAATATATTGATGATGATGAGCTACCCGAACAATCACGCCATCGAATAGTGGCGGGGGTCATCAACATGGTCTCCACATGTGATAGAAATTCAAGATCATTCAAATCAATCTTCTTCCAATAAGAGGTAGAAATTAGGGGCAGAGAAAATGCTATTAATTTTAGTGATGATAATATAACACATGTAGTCATCATCTATTCTAACATTTTTATTATATATATACTCATTTCAGATTTAGTTTAGACTATCAATTGAAATGAGTTATTATTAACAATGGAAACTAAAGAAATATTCTACATTTCAAAAAGTTCATTAAATTAGGTCTGAAATATAAATCAAATGGACTCATTGGACAAATCTTTGTATAGGCTAGATACTGAGTTGATCTAAGATAAATGATCATACACCTTGAAGTTATAAATCCTTCATCGGTCTATAATACCATACTAGCCTTACCGTACTTGATATTTAGGGTGATCACCTTCATCAACATTTGAAAATAAAGTTATTGACTAAATATGGGATTGAAAAAGTTAAAGGTGACTAGACCATTGGATAAAATTATTATTTCACACAGACTAATGGCCCAACTCCTCCATGACTAGTAGAAGAGTTCAACCTGCGGGATGAGGCTTCCCATTCAACAAGCTTAATTTGAAGAGTGACCACTTCAAATTCCATTAAATTCGATAAACCCATGCAAATATGTATAAATCGAGTCAGTTTTGGATCAAGATCTAAAACATAAATTGATAGACTTTTATGGGGCAATGCTAACATTTTTGCTTGAATTTTGGCTAATATGCTAGGAATTTTAATAGAAATGATGGCTCACAAGTTAATAAGGCAAAAAAGATGAAAATTTTTCTTGAAAAAACTTGTGGTAATTTGAGAAAATGTCAAAAAGTAAATTGACGATGGCTTCATCAGAGAGATTAATTACCTAGATTAGTTATCTAATACCATCCTAGTAAAGAGGAGTAATGAAAAATAGAGGATATCTATCGACTTTACAAATGTGAATAAATCATGTCTAAAAGATAGTTTTTTACTCCCAATGATCAACAAATTGGTAGATTCAATATCTGGATATTAGTTACTATATTTCAGGGAAGCTATTTGGGATACAATCTAATCTGGATGAATCCTAAATATGAAGAGATGACCCATTTATGGTAAACTAGAGAACCTACTACCATAAGGTGATTCTCATTAATTAAAAGAATGTTGCCACCACATATCAAAGATTTATGAACAAGCTATTCAAATAACAAATCAGAAAAAATATAGAGGTGCATGTTGACGATATGGTTGTCAAAAGTTTACTTATTGATGACAATTTTACAAAGTAGAGATGTTTGATGTACTTAGAATAATCGAATGAAGTTAAATCTAACCAAGTACGTTTTTAGTGTAACTTTCAACAAGTTCTGGGGTTACATAGTCTCAAAATATGGGATATATACTAATCCCTAAAAGATCAAAGTCATTATAGATATAGAGCTGTGACACCCTAGTATTCTCAGTCAAAATCTTTTTAAGTTTAACTCTGGGTAGTAGTTATAAATTAAATCGAACAGACTTAATTTCAAAAATGTGGAGAAAAGATATTTGTATTATTGTGAGATTTATAAAATACTTATGGTAGTGAAATAATTGCAAGTAACATTCCCTTTTGATTCGCAAATGAATCTTCCTTGTTACACATCTGCTCTTTCTCTCTTTCAGATTCCGCTGATAATGTTGAAATTGGGTCTTATGTGGAGATTTTTGTAAAAATCTTTGTAAAAGCAGAAATCGGAAAAAAGAGGGGCTTTGTGCTTTGTTCGGCATCCGGCTGTTGGCATTTGGAAATTGGGTATATGTATATAAGATTATGTATGCTGAAGTATATGTATGTAGAAGTGTATGTAAGCAATTATATACGTGGCTGTATTGTGTGCGGTGCGTGTATATGTACATATATAATAATTAATTAATTAAGTAAATACATATGTAAGTGCATAGCTGTGCACTTAGCCATGTGTATGAGTGGCGTATTGCTCATGTACGTGCGTGTGTAGTGCTGTGTGCATGAGAGAAGGGCTGCTTCATGTGCTGGCAGTGAGGTTGATGCTGCTGAGAGCTGTTGGGTATGTGTGTATGTGTTGGCATTTATAAATAAATATATACGTGTGTGTGTGTGTGTACACGTGCGCGTGCTGCTACGTCTGTGTGTGTGTGTGCGTGTGCATGTGCTGCTATGTGTGCGTGTATGCTATTGTGTCTGCATGGGTGTGTAGAGGTGGGTGCAAAGTGTGTACTGCTACCGTGTGCATTGGCAGGGTAGGAGTATAAGTATGTGTAGTTTGTTTTGGGGTAAACTGTCAGTGGTGTGCTGGCAGTGTGTGTGCAGGCCAATGTGTGTATTGCCGCAAGTGTGTAAATTGCCAATGGTGCGCTGGCAGTGTGTGGGTAAGCTAGTGTGTGAGTATAGGGAAAGTGCGTGTGAGCTAGCAGTGTTGTGTGTGGTGGCGAAATTATAAGCGTGTGTGTAGGGCAGCATATGTAAGATATATATATTTATTTTGGGACTAGTTGTTTGTCATGGGTTTGTCCTTGTGAGTCAAGAAATAATTAAGTATTCTGTGGCATTAGTAATAGAATTCATATATTGGGACCAACTGTAAGGGTAATTAAATAATCTAAACTGATTAAATTAAATTTATTTTCGAATCGTTATTATCCCATCATCGTCTAGTGATGAATTTTCTCTGTGGTATCTTTGATCATGTTCATATGGTCCTTACCATTACTAAATGACATTTCTGTTATTTTAATTTGTAAGTCTTCTTGGCGTTACCTTGGTTTCATAATTATTTGGATTATTAGCTTGTCACAGTCAAAGTTGAAGAGAGCATATGAAAATACTAAGGTTTCTAGTCAAATGGGAGGTTAGAACACCTTAGTGTGGTCTACGTTTATCAAATACTGATTTCTATATTATGGTGGTGATGAGGTATACTATCTAGTATGGCGGGATGCTTATCGCCATATAACCATCGTAGATCATGATATCGAGGATATTATGACGGGAAATACTGGTTTGGCATATAGAGATGCCTTCCATATCATGTCGAGTCGAAAGATGAGTATGTTGATAATATCATCTGTGCCTGGTTGAGTCAAATGATAAGCATGCGAGTGAGATCTTCCATACCTGGTTGAGTCAAAGGATGAGTACGCTGGTGAGACGTCTGTACTTGGTTGGGTATAGTCTACGTGGACAATGGATTTTAGTCAAAGGTCAAACTTGCGAGCATTGATTAGCCTGTGCAAGTACCCAGCCGCCGGGGAATATATGCGGTCTTTGGTTCACAGTGGTGAAAAAAGATCCAAGAGTTTTCTTGTGATATCTGATTATCATTGATACCTCATGAGTTTGTGATTCAATGAGATTCCAGGAGTTACATTCGGTAGAATCCATGTGTTGGATTATGTGATAGTTTGATTAGTCAAATCCATATTGTTTATTATTGATTGATGTACTGTCATTCATGCTAACATTCGAATAAGTAAATCCCTATTTATCATTTAGATACCGTGAGATTATGGGGGATCTTCGCTAGTTTATTGGTTTTCACATTATCCTTGAGATACATGTGTCAAACACGACCTATCTTGTTTTGAGTGATTTTTTTTCGACGTGCTGTCACTTCTTGGATATAGTGAGATCATCATATTCATGTTTTGTGAGATTTTGAATTTTAAAATATAGTAATTAGGATATAATTAAGTAAATATAACCAAGATTAGGTTTAGTTCATATGAAAAAATTAAATTTCGGGAGCGTAGGAAGATGTGGCAGGGGACGCCCGTTGGGTGCCCGAGGTGGAGCTGTGGGTGCCGGATTTAGTGGACCCGCGCCTGCTGGGTGCTCGAGTGCCAGCGGCAAGTGCCAGATCCAGCAGGCTAGCATCAGCTACGGGCTGGGCTGGCACTCAAGCGTCAGCCCGAGTTATAAAACCCGCCAGGGCTTTGTGTTGCATCATTTTTTTGATTTCTACGAGAGAGGAGGGAGAGAGAATGCGAAGGAGAAGAGAGAGAAGGAAGAGATTGGGGTTACCAAGTCTGATTTTGTGTTAGAGTTAGTTAGAAAAGTGGTAGATCGAGTCGAGGCAAGTACACTTATACAATTTTCTCTCTCTTTGCACATTTTATTTCATTTTCTTTATGTATCTTCATTCTGATTCCTATTTAAATTTATATTTTACAAAGTCTGTGACTTAAGCATATATATATTTCGATTTCATATCCGATTTGTAAGATTTGTGTGGTTTTTCGCACATGAAAACCCTAACTCGTGCCCCCTTCAATTTTACCCATTTGATTTAAGATTTATACATGATTTGGCTTTATAAATTCAAAATCCTAACTTCATAGATGTGAGTACTGCTATTATTTGGTATTTATGCACATATATTTTATATATGTTAATTTTATGTGTTTCAAAACTATTATCAAACGTAAATAATGATCTTTATCCATATGTACATTATATATGTTGTCTTGTTTATACTTAGAAAATTATGTTGTATGTATTTGTGAAGGAATTTATTATCCGGAAGCTCTAAAGTTGTATTTTGCTCATTGTGGTAAAAATTTCTTACATGTCTCAAGCTTTATATTGATTTGTATATATAATTAAAGGCTTGTGAGGACTTGAATTTATAAGAATATGATCATCTATATCCATACCAAAAAATTATGAAAGTTATACAAAGTATTTGAAGGAAACTCCGCGATTTGTTATGTTTGATGACTCGTTCTTTAGGAAGTGAGAGCTCTGTATAAGTTTATGGTGGAACATTCTCTTAAGAATAAGTAATTATGAATCTGGATCAAAGATTTATATTTCAGATAATAGTATTTCCTGATATACCTTAGGATATTACAATGGTAGATTGAGGAATACTTCTAGGCCACGGGAGATACATTGGTGGCGTATCTGTTATCAAGTATTGTATATTAGGTAAAAGGTATACCGTCCGCCATGAGATATTAAAGTTTAAGATATCGTGGGTAGCGCCATAGAGTGTGTGGATGCATACAGATTCTATTTTTCGTTCGACTACTCTGTTAGCTAGTAAGGCCTACTAGCCCTAGTCCGCAAAGACAAAGAAGTTTATGTATGTTTTAGAATTTAAAAGAATTATAAATAAAATGAAAAAGATAAATGTGTTTCAAAAATATATTTATTTATATTTCATATTTATGCATCTTTATTATACTCCTATATTCTCTATTTACTTTATTTTGAGTATATTACTTGCTGTCCTTATTTATATTATAACTTCCTGAGTCTTTGGCTTACCATTGATATTTTTTTTCTTCAAATGAGTACGACCTTATGCCTGATGAGGCAGAGTAAAGATTTAGAAGTCGGTTAGGCAGAAGGCCTCAAGGAAGATCTTATGGTCTTAGTTTTTATGAATTTTGTACTTCATGGAGTACTTTTGTATATTTGAGATGGATTTGTATATTAATGTAGTTATATGCTGATAATGTACATGTGGTTTAATTTCTATTGTATTTGATGAATGCATATACTTTTGCATGTTTTTATGGTTTGTTTGGATACCTAGTGGCATCTTATTTGAGTCAACGTCATAATCAAAGTTTATGACATTGGTGTCACGAATTTGTTGTGGCTTTTTAGATCCTGTGCCGTTATTTGTGGTTATATATATGTGCTATACAAGAATTTTGTATAAGTTTGTGTTAGTCTGATGGTAATTTTATAGTTGGAACTATGCCAATTTCCTGATAGAAAAATATGATTAATCACAGTTGGCATCAGAGATGAGATATCTTAGGCTTGATTTGAATCTTATGCGGAAGCCTAGGATAGTACATGTTAGATGGAATAAGTAGATGCAGGTATAAGATAATTAAGCTAGATTGGATAGTCTTAGTTATCCTAGTTACCCTACTTAGACCATTAGTTGTGTTTAATTGCATAGAAGGGTAATTTCTTAGTTAGTGTCCGATCCATAATCTAACATGTATTGTTCTTGTTTCAGAATAGATACAGTAGCTGATCATACCACCTAGACAAAGGTCGATGCATGGAGGTGGCCAACCTCGTGATAGAGAGGCCGAGTATTTGAATCTATTGGGTCGATTGGCAGACATTATTAAGAATATGGGGCAAAGAAATCTTGCTCCAGTGCCTGTTCCTACTCTAGCTCCAGTTCCTGTTAATCCTAGATCATCTGCTTATGATTGATTCATCCATGAGAGTGCTTGTGTTCCTGGGGGAGCTTGAACCGATTAAAATGGACACGTGGTTGCAGAGGTTGAAGAAGGTATTTGCTGTTATCCATTGTTCTAAGGAGGACAGGGTGTTGTTTGCCTCGTATCGATTGGAGGGTGAGGCCCATCATTGATGGGAGATGAAGAAGAGAGCCTTGGTTGTGCCAGAAAGTAATATCACTTGGCCCATGTTTGACGATATGTTTATAGAGAAGTATTTTCCGTCTACCCTTTGTGAGCAGAAGGAGGAAGAGTTTATTTGGTTGAGGTAAGGTAACAGGACGATGGCTAAGTATGATGCAAAGTTCACGGAGTTAGCTTGGTATATTCCATACATGGTCGAGGATGAGGAGAGAAAAGCAAGGAAGTTCCTGCATGGTTTGAGAGATGAAATTCACAAGCAGTTGGCGACCCTCAAGTTGTCGACCTATGGGAAAGTATTAAATCGTGCTTTTATCCACGAGAAGGAGTTGGAGAAGGATGAATATTTCCAAAAAAGAATGTCTAGTAGAAGTAGCGTTGGTTCTAGCTCTAATCTGAGTTTGGGTAGACCGCCGAAGAGGCTGAAGCAAGCGGATCAAGGAAATAAGGACAATCCTTCTACATTAGACAAGCAAACTCCTGCTAGTTCGTGTTAGCATTGCAGGAAGCCTCATTGTGATAGGCCTTGTTACAAGGCATTGGGCGTATGTTTCAACTGTGGGTAGTCTGTGTACAAGATTAAAAATTGTCCTCATCAGAAGAAAGCCCTTGCCCCTAAGCCTACTGTTCATGGGAAGGCGTTCGTTGTGGCTGCCAGTAAAGCTAAAGCATTTGACGCGGTAGTAGAAAGTATTCTTCCTATTCATGGTGTTTCTGCTACTGTACTTTTTGATTCTTGATCCATCCATTCCTTTGTTTCATCTTGATTTACTTGTCATTTAGTACCTTCTCCAGTGATTTTTGATTATTCGTTAGTTATTTCGATGCACCTGGGATCTTCTATTGTTATTGATGTTTCATACCCTAGGTCTTTGATTGAGGTGAATGAGTTATCCTTAGTTGTTGATTTAATTTTATTGGAGATGTATAATTTTAATCTTATTTTGGGTATGGACTGGTTGTCAATGAATCATGCAACTGTTGATTGTTTCCATAAGAAGGTAGACTTTATGATTCCAGAATGTGAGCCCTTTCACATTCAAGAAATTTGACGGATGGAGTCGTCTAGTTTTATTTTGGCTCTGCAAGCTCGTCATTTGTTGAGAAGTTGGTGTAAAGCCTATTTATCTTATACTAGTGTGGTGGAGAGCCATGAGTTATCGACGAAGGAGATTCCAGTAGTGTGTGAGTTTGAGGATGTATTTTCTGATAAGTTGTCTGCTTTGCCGCCACACCGGGAGATTGGGTTTGGGATTAATCTCGTACCAGGATCGGCACCTATCTCTAAGGCCCCATATCGTATGGCTCCTACTGAGGTGAAAGAATTAAAGCAACAATTACAGGACCTTTTGGATTTTGGTTTTATTAGATCCAATGTTTTTCCATGAGGAGCACCAATCCTATTCGTGAAGAAGGATGGAATTTTACGGATATGTGTAGACTATCATGAGTTCAATAAGATCACGATCAAGAACAAGTACCCGTTGTCGCGAATTAATGATCTTTTTTATCAATTGCAAGGGACCCGCATGTTCTCAAAGATCGATCTTCTGTCGGGGTATCATTAGCTTAGGATCAAACAAGAGAATGTGGCAAAAATAGCTTTTCGGACGAGATATGACCATTATGAGTTTCTTGTTATGCCATTCGAGTCAACTACTGCACCGACTGTATTTATGGATTTGATGAATCGGGTTTTTTTATCTATATTTGGATAAATTTGTTATGATTTTTATGGATAACATCTCGATCCATTCGAAAAATTGTGTTGAGTATGAGGAGCATTTGAGGATAATGGTTCAGTCCCTTAGGGAGAACAAGTTATATGTGAAGTTGAAGAAATATGAGTTTTGGCTTGATGAGATTGTATTCTTGGGCCATGTCATTTCTGATGGAAGTGTCTCGGTAGACCCAAAGAAAGTTAAAGCTGTGATCAATTGGAGTCGACTGACAACGGTGACGGAGGTCCATAGTTTTTTGGGTATGGCCAATTATTATTGTCGATTTGTAGAGAATTTCTCCCGTATTGCTTTGCCGCTTACCCAATTGATGAAGAAGGAAGTGAGTTTTGAATAGACGGAAGAGTGTGACAGGAGTTTTCAAGAGTTGAAGGACCATTTGACTTCGGCATCGATTCTAACTATTCCTGATGGTTTTGGTGGCTTTGAGGTATATTGTGATGCTTTCTAGGTTAGTCTTGGATGTGTTTTGATGCAAAATGGGAAGGTAGTTGCTTATGGGTCTCGGCAGCTAAAAGTTCATGAGAAGAACTACCCGACCCATGATTTAGAGTTAGTTGCCGTGGTGTTCACATTGAAGATTTAGAGACATTATCTATACAATGAGAAATTTTTAGTGTACTCTAATCATAAGAGCCTGAAGTATTTATTTTCATAGAAAAAATTAAATATGAGGCAGGAAAGGTGAATATAAGATCCACTATTAGCCGGGGAAAGCGAATGTAGTTGCGGATGTTTTGAGCTGTCGGACCAGTTTTGTCGTGACACTACAGATTAAGTAGATGGAGATACTAGATTGCTTGAAGTACTGTAATATCCAGCGATATGTCTAAGGAAATCAGATGATATTGCCCTTCTTACAAGTGTAGTTTGAGATCCTCCAGAGGATTAAGAAAGGGCAAGCGAGTGATCCATTCTTGAATGATATTATTGGAGATCTTGGTCGAGACTCTCGGATAGATTTTAGTATTCGTGCTGATGGAGTCTTGAGATTTCGGGAGCATTTATGTGTACCTGATGATAAGGATCTGAAAGAAGAAATCATGAAAAAAGTTCATCGAACCAAGTATACTATTTATCCTAAGATGAATAAGATGTACTAGGATTTGAAGAAAATATTCTGATGAAGAAATATGTGGAGGGAGATAGTTGCTTTTGTTGGGAATATTTGATTTGTCAGCAGTTGAAGGATGAGAGGAGGAAGCCCTTGGGATTATTGCAACCTTTGTCCACTCCGAGTTGAAAATGAGAAGACATTTCTATGGATTTTGTTTCAGGTTTGCCTAGGACTCCAAGGAATTACGATGCGATTCGGGCCATTGTGGATCTGCTGACAAAATCCGGTTCATTTCTTAACCATTCGGATAACGTATGCTCGTGATCACCTGACACAGCTGTATATCAATGAGATTGTTAGATTGCATGGAGTGCCAGCATCTATTGTGTTCAATTATGATCCACATTTCGTCCGTAAATTTTTTAAGAGTTTACATCGAGAATTAGGGACAAACTTAAAATTTAATACAGCGTATCACTCTTAGACAAATGGCCAGTCTGAGTGGACAATCTAGATATTAGAGGATATGCTTAGAGCCTCTGTGATGGAGTTGAAGGGGAATTGGTATGGTCACCTGGTGTTGGTTGGATTTGCGTACAACAATAACTTCCAAGCAAGTATTGGCATGGCTCCTTTCGAAATATTATATGGTAGGAAGTGCAGATCTCCGATTTATTGTGAGGAGACAGGAGATAAACGACTTTTGGGACCAAATGTGGTTAGGGAGATATCGGAGAAGATTGCAGTGATTTTTAAAAAATTAAAAATTATACAAAGTCGGCAGAAGAATTATACTAACTGGAGGAGATTTGAGCTCAGATTTGAGATTGGCGACTTTATTTTCCTAAAGGTATCGCTGTGGAAGGGGACTTCCTAATTTGGTGTTAAAGGAAAGCTGAAATCGTAATTTATAGGACCCTTCGAGAATTCGGAGAGAGTTGGGGAAGTAGCGTATCATTTGGCGTTGCCGCCGAGTTTGGCTGATGTGCATAATGTTTTCCATGTCTCGATATTGAAGAAATATGTTCACGATCTGATGCACATTATCGATTACGGTCCCTTGGCTATCCAAAAGGATTTGTCCTATTCAGAGGAGTCAGTTCAGATTCTGGATTGGAAGAATAAGATTTTACGCTTGAAGACTATTCCCCTCATGAAGGTTTTGTGGAAGAACCACTCCTACGATGAAGTGACGTGGGAGAGGGTGGATGAGATTCAGGAGAAGTATCCCCATTTATTTCAAAGTATGTTTATTCATTTGATTTCTAGGATTTGTTAATTTCGAGGAAGAAATTTTGTAAGTGAGGGAGAGTTGTGAGGTTTCGAATTTCAAAATATATTAATTAGGATATAATTAAATTAATATAATCAAGATTAGGCTTAGTTCATGTAAAAATATTAAGTTTCGGGAGCGTAGGAAGAGGTGGCGGGGGACGCCTGTAACGGAACGGGTCATAATTCTTTATGACTTTCCATTAATTAACATACTTAATCAAATGAAAACAGATATGCTATTATTTTAATACATTAATTTTTACAGAAATTTTGGTAGAATCTCCTCTAAATATGGACAAAACTCATACACACAAACTGAATAACACAACTTGTATAAATTATATAAACAAATAAATCTCAAAATTTAACATAATTCATATACAAGATAACATTAAATGTCAATCATCCATGGTTCCAACACAGTACTTTCAACTTCTATATTAAGTCAAAAGAGAGATACCATTTAGATATCTGTATCAACCCAACGTTACACCTGCGGAAGTATAACTAGATCCATACACATATTTGCAGAAGCATTCTATGACATAATAAGATACAATATAATTTAATACACAATATTCATCTAAACATGAAATATTTTCAAGCACATTTCATCAAGACATCCAAAACTTCCGAGTCTCCGAGATTCGGCTACCTTCTTAGCAATCCTTTATCTCTATTTTTCTCATCATGCTTTGGCCCATGAGTCCTTATCTAAAAGGGGATAAAAATAGCAAGAGTGAGCTTTAAACTCAGCAAGGTACTATGAAAATAAAACATGCAAACTTTCATGTGAAACACAAATATATATACATATATATAAGGAAACATCGAAGAGTTTAGTAAACAAATAAGCTTATTGGTGATGCAAATTCATGAAACAATGTGTGAACATGAACTTGTGATCAAATTCTTATCTTGGTTCATGAACTTGAATTATTTCTTCCTCTATTCTTGAGTCCGAGAAATATACTCAAAGAGTCAATATGTGTAAAAATGTACATGTATAAAACGGTGCATCACTTATGAGCTTGTGAACCAAATCTTGTCTTGATTACTTTATCTTTTTCTTTTATATAATTCATCTTCTAATTTCTTAGTTTGAAATACTTCCTGAAACCTTAAAATAGTTTAGAACTGTCTTATCTTTTAGAATAAATTATCTTATTATCTTGAGGGACCTATATTAGTAGACCCTACCAGTTGAGGGAGCGAATAATCGAGGATAGATTACGTTACTCCACACAATCAAAGGCCTTAATTATTCATTTCTTTCATATCCATACATTATCTCATGTTTTCTCCTCATTCCGAGGACCATTCTTTCATATCCATATATCATATCATATTTCCTTCTCATCCCGAGGAGGGTCATTCTTTCATATGCATATATCATCTCATATTTTTTCCTTACTTATATCTCGAGAATCAGGATGATCTTAAATTCATAATTCTTGGTTCTTTCTTTCTCATTCATACATAATCTCATGATTATTGGTTCTTGTCCTCCATAGTAACGCCCTAAGGATGGTGGACCACGTATCACTCTATAAACGGAGTTATCATTGAATACCACTATTACTTTCTAAGGTTTGCCAAGAATATCACTCGCTTCACTAAGTGGCCAGGATACGGGGTCAGGGTATCCCTCGAGTCTCCACCGCAATATTCGTGACAGGCCAAAAAATGTTACCTGCTAAACAATCATTGGTCCAGTTTCTTATTATTTTTAACTTAATTTGGAGAATCTTAATTCTTAGTTCATGGCTGTTAAACTTGATTCTCATTCATCAGTGGTCACTTCAACATTACTTATCTAAACCTTTCAGATAATCTTGACATAGCTTAATTTTCACAATAATCAAACAGACTTGATATTCTCTATAATCGTTAATAGTATAACTTTTACCGAATATTAGATAAGATTATTCATTGATTTCAAATACTTCATAATACAACATTTGCATATCAAACCTCAATATTCATAATCCTTACTTCTACACCTTAATTCTTTAATCTTCAAATATCACTTTTCTTCACATAATAATCTTGAAGCTCACTTTCAGATAATCTTAGAGTTCTCAGTAATTTTGTCGGTATAACTTCTTAACAAATTTTTAGATAAAAAAATCTATTATACTTAAATACCTCGTAATACCATATTTCCATATCATAATTTATTTTTTTTCACCATATTTATTTTCTCAATTTTTATTCTAGGGTTTGGTGAATAGTATTTTGACACAATCCATATATATAACGCAAAATATATGCTGAAAATAAATTCACAGATCACAATACTCGTATTTAATCATGCACTTTATTCATAATATCATGAGAAAAATAAAAAGTATGCGGTATAATATACAAATCTTAAAAGAGAAAAATTTTAGAGTAAGCTAAAAATAGTAATAATGAAAAACAAGAATTAGGGTACACTTGTCTTAACCTGATTTATTATTTTTCTTACTCTGATCGAATTGGAAGCCGCCGAAAATCCCTTTTTTCTTTCCTCTTTTCCCTTCCCTTTCGTCTCCTTTCCTCCCCTGCTGCTCGCGTCGTGCCTCCCTGCCTCGCTCTCTCTTTCCTTTTATAAATAAAAAGAGGTCGGTAGGAAATTTCTAGAAACGCGCTTGAGCACGTGGCGAGCACAAGTCTATACCAATTGGCGCTACCTAGGTGGCTCGAGTGAACGGTGAGCCTGGATCATTCTATTTTTGGTGCCTTCTTAGGCGCTCGAACGAGCAGCAAGCATACTACATTCTGGAATTATAGCTTTTTGCTAGGCTCGAGCCTACAGCGAGCCCAGTCCTGCATCTTCCTATACTATGTTAAATTTTCTATTTTTTCTAAATTCACTTATTCCAATCTTAATTATATTAATTGTATTAACTTAATTACTAGAATTTATAAAAATTGGGAATTGGTATCTTACAGCGCCCGAGGCAGTGCTACGGGTGCTAGATCCAGTGGACCTATGCCTGCCGGATGCTTGAGCACTCGTGGCAAGTGCTGAATGTAGCAGGCCAGCACCTGCTGCGCGTCAGGCTGGTGCTCAAGTGCCAGCCCACGTCATAAATCCCGCGAGGGTTTTGTGCTGTGTCATTTTTTTGGTTTCCACAAGAGTGGAGAGAGAGAAAACACAAATGAAAAGAGAGAGAAGGAAGAGATCGAGGTTCCTGAATCCGATTCTGACTTAGAGCTAGTTAAAGAAGTTGTAGATCAAGTCGAGACAAGTGTACTCATACCCTTTTCTTTCTTTCTTTACACATTTTATTTTATTTTCTTCTAGTATTCTCATTCTGATACCCGTTTAAATTTATATTTTACAAAGCCCATGATTTAAGCATATATATATTTCGATTTCATATCCGATTTGTAAAATTTGTGCGGTATTTCGCACATGAAAACCCTGACCCGTACCCCCTTCGATTTTACCTATTTGATTTGTATTTTATACATGATTTGACTTTAGAAACTCAAAACTCTAACTTTATAAACGTGGGTACTCTGATTATTTGGTATTTATGTACATATATTTTGTATATGTTAATTTTATATGTTTCGAAAATATTGTCAGACGTGAATAGTGACATTTATCCACAGTTATGTTATATAGGTTATTTTATTTGTGCTCCAAAAATTATGTTGTATGCATTTTTGAAGAAATTTATTATCCAAAAGCTCTAAAATTATATTTGACTCATTGTGGTAAGAATTTTTTTACATACCTCAAGCTTTATATTGATTTGCACATGTAATTAAAGGCATGTGAAGACTTAAATTCATAAGAAAATGATCATCTATATCCGTACCAAATTATTATGAAAATTATGTAAAGTATCTGAAGGGAACTCTATAATTTGTTATGTTTAATGATTCGTTCTCTAGAGAGTGAAAACTCTGTATAAGTTTATGGTGGAACCTTCTCTTAAGAATAAGTAATTATAAATCCAGATCAAGGATTTATATTTCAGAGGGTAATCTTTTCTGACATGCCTTAGGATATTACAGTGATAAATTAAGAAATGCTTCTGGGTTATAGGAGATGAACTCGTGGCATATCTCTTATCTAACCCTATATATCGGGTGAAAGGTATACCGTCCGTTACAGGACGTTAAAGTTTGAGATATCATGGGTAGTGCTTTAGAATGTGTGGATGCATACACATTCCATTTCTCGTTCGGCTACTCTATTGGTTAGTAAGGCCTATTGGCATTGGTCCGTAAAGGCAAAGACGTTTATACATGTTTTAAAATCTAAAGGAATCAAAAATAAAATAAGAAAGATAAATGTGTTCTGAAAATATATTTATTCATGTTTTATGTTTATACATCTTTATTATACTCCTATATCCTTCCTCTACTATATTTTGAGTATATTACTTACTATCCTTATTTATATTGTACATTGTTAAGTATTTGACTCATACTTACTATTTTCTTTCCTTCAAATGAGTACAAACTTATACTTAATGAGGTAGAGTAGAGGTTTAGGAGTCGGCTAGGTAGAAAGCCTCGAGGAAGATCTTGTGGTCTTAGTTTTTGTGGATTTTGTACCTCATAGAATACTTTTGTATGTTTTGAAATGGATTTGTATATTGATGTAGTTGTATGTTGATGATATATATGTAGTTTAGTTTCTACTATATTTGATAGATGTATATATTTTTGTAGGTTTTTATGGTTTAGTTAAGTACCTAATGGAATCTTATCTGAGTCGATGTCATAATCGAAGTTTATGACGTTGGTGCCACAAATTTGTTGTAGCCTTTTGGATCCTATGTTGTTATTTGTGGTTATATATATGTGCTATACAGAAATTTTGTACAGGTTTATATTAGCCTGACAGTCATTTTACAGTTAAAACCATACTGATTTTCAGTTAGAAAAATACGATCTGTCACATGTTGTAACCTTTATATTTTTGATATCTGAGATATTTATTATTATTAAGTACTTTTAATTATTATCACTTATTGAGGTTTGGCTCACCCTTGTGTTTTTTTCATGGCAACAAATTGAGTTGATACTATTTATCTTGGTGGAGAAACATCTATTACAGCGAAAAAATTCTGGTAGAGAAGAAAGTTCCAGTGGCCAGTAGACTTTATTCTATTGAGTCAATTTGATTTAGATTGTCATAAAATTTGATATATTTCCTTTATTTAGTTTTTTCCCGAGCTACAACCCAATTATTATCTTATTTAGTTATGTTTTAGAGATGTTCGATGAACCTATCACTTTTATAGTTGATGAATGATGAGATGATCAAAACATATATATATGAGATTATGCTTAGATTTTGTTTCCGCATGAGTGGTTCAAGTTGTTTGATGATTAGGGCTCGGGTCACCACAGGTGCTTCCTCAGGTGATTAAAGATATCCAAAGGTTGACTGAAAAACTTACAACTCTATCTTAATTTATGGCCAAATTGGCTGAGAAGTATTTACTATTCTTTAAGGTATTGAAGGGTGCAAAAATAACAATTTTTAGTGTATAGATGAATGCCAATGTGCTTTTCAAGACATGAAGGAATACTTGGCACATTCACATTTGTTGGCTCATCCTAAAAAGGATGAGGATCTATATCTTTACTTAGTCATTTTAGAAATAACTCTAAGGATTGCTCTGGCTAAGAAATAATAAAAAATATGGTAATAAGAGTACTATATTAATAAAATTTTAGCCAATATAGAGACTTGGTATAACCAAATGGAGAAGGTTGCTCTAACTTTAGTTTTTATTGTAAGAAATTCTGGTCATATTTTAAGGCCTATAAATTTAAGGTCCTGATAGATTAACCTTTAAAAAGATTTTGTTGAAGTCAGATTTGTTTGGACAACTAATCAAGTGATCAATTGAATTAGGTGGGTTCAATATAAAGTTTTGGGTCAACTTTTTATAAATGGTTAAATTCTCACAAACTTTATTATTGAAATAATAATCCCAATTTTGGATGAGACCACCTAAGAATCCTTAGGCTCTACACTTGATATTCCATTATCCAGTTGGACTATTCATGTGCATGGAGCATATTCTCAAACTGATAGTAGAATTGGAATATTATTAACTTCTCTTGAAGGGACTGAAACCAAATGCTCGATTACATTTGGGTTCCGACAACCACCAATGTGGCAGGTATAAGGGTCTACTAATCGATTCAAAGTTGCCCAAGAAATATTCTGTCAAGAATCTAACTATCTATACTAATTCTGAATTAGTACTCAATCAAGTATTAACTAATTTCGAAACTATCAATTCAGAATTGGATAAATATATTCATAGGACTCTAACACTTTTATTTTTGACAAGTTTGAGATCATCTATATTCCCAAAGAAAATAACTGGAAAGCCTATCGTCCTTCGAGGATGGCAACATCATGCAACCTAAATCAATATGAGATATACTAGCGATTCTCCAAAGCCTTAATATCGAGAAACATGATAAAATTCTCCAAGTGTCGAATGAGATAATTTGGATGAACCCTTATTTAAAATTCCTTCAAGTCATAACACTGCTGAACAATCCAATAAAGGTCAAGTGTATTGTAAAAATTATAGGTTGGTATAAAATTATGGATAGATCATTGTGTACAAGGGATTATTCGATACCTTATATGTATTGCCTAACCATAACAGGAGCTAACTTAAGAGTGGTGCATTTTGGCATATATGGGGCACATATAGAAGGAAATAATTTAGCCTTTAAAATGATGAGATAAGGTTATTACTGATAAATAATAAAGGGTATGCTATGGAGTCTATCAAAAATTGTGACAACTGTTAGATTAATGGTAATGTCTCTAAGTAGTCATGCATGAAATTCCAAGTCTTGTAGGCCCTTTGGTTGTTTGTGCAATGGGAGTTAAATATACTAGGTTCCTTTCTTTTAACGATCATTTTAAAAAAAAAAGTATTATTGTTAAGAATGACTACTTCATAAAGTGAATAGAAGCCGATCATCTAGCCAAAATTATAGAACCAAATGTTAAAAAAAATTGTGCACTAAATTATTATTTATAGATTTAGAATATCAAATGTCATAGCTACTGACAGTAGGCCTACCTACTATCTATCTATCTATTTATATAAGTAAAAAAAAAAAAGTAATGATTTGGGTAAGGGGGCATATGAGCAAGACGGTATGTAAGGAAATGTAGGTACGTTAACAAGTTAGGTTTGGATTGAAAGGCTTAAATATAAATTTAATTTGAATTGAAAATTTAAAATTCTAACTTTATAATTAAATTCATCTTCCTATCCTTTGAATAAAAACAAAAGTCAATAATCCTAGTTTTCTTTTTAACATAATTAAGATACCTAAATTAAAATTATACAATAATTACAAGCATCGATTTCACACGATCCTCATTATAAAATACTAACACTAGCAACAGGAAATGAAAAAAATACCGCTCAACAAATAAATGATTATAATTAGAAAAGGGTAAAACTAAGTCGACACCTAATCATCACTCGTGGACCCATGGACAGTAACCCTAGTTATGCTATATTTAAACCTAAACATAACTCAAACTCATTTCAAAACTATATATCTTTTTATTATCTTAACGAGTAAAATGAAAAAAATATGGCAATATAATACATTTACCTATCAATTAGAATTAACAACACAATCCTAAAGAGGCATTCAAATTTACGTTTTGTTCTACCAAGTTTAGCCTAAATAAAGATTAAAATGATTCTTCCAATTATCAAATAACAATATAAACAAATTTAAAATGGTACATGAATGTTTTTCAGTTCTTTTAAAATCAAACAACTTATGACATAGTAGTTCAAGAAATTTGAGTTATACTTACTGATATGTCCATGAATGCGGATCGCTATACGGATTAGGGAGATACTTGATCTCTCTTGGAGGGTCAAACTAAAGCAGGTCCTATTTTCGTCTCTGATAATCTGAATTCTATACACCACTACAAATGAACAATAGGTTAGAGGATGGCGAGACTCACTCCCCAATATATCCTCTAACACTAAAGTTAAAAATCTTTCTGTAAGGGAGAGAAAGATGGAGGATCAAGGTGCGTGGATGCACGTAGGAGAGGGTTGAGTGTGGACTGAAGGATTGGGCTCCTATTGATGCGCTTGGTGGGAAGCGGCTTTTGAGAGAGTTGCCACTCGTGGGTTGAGTGGCTTGAGAGATGATGCACTTGTAGGCAGTGTAACTTGGGAGACAGTGCACTCGTTGGTAGAGTGGCTTGGAGAAATGCCCTTCGCTCCTTCTAGGATGTTCGAGGGTGAGGGTAGTTCAGGTCTTCTAGGATACTACAAGGTTAAAATTTCTCGGGGAGAATAGGTATTTATAGAATTAGAGCCGGTGTTGCCGTCCTTGAGCATCGCGGCTAGTGTTAGTTGCTCTGACAAATCCGTTGAACTGTCTCGATATCATGCATGGGGCATATATGGAACCGTGGCTATTTGAGGACATTCTTTCCTTTGCCCGGACGATCCTAGAGGTCACTGCATGGTAATTGCTTTCCCAAAAGATTTACTGAGCTATAACTACCATCTTCGGGTGATGTGCATTTATGAAAAATATTCTGAAAATATTTACTAAATTGTCAGGACAATTATCGTAGCATGGCAAGTTCTGCTTGCTTGTTGGGGTTGTCGGCAGCCACGCAGGAGGGGCAACCACCGGCACGATATTGTGCGTAACCTTAATTGTCTGCTCTCTACTGAATAATTCCAGGTCAATCTGTCCAGGCCAACCACAACGCTATCAGGGCCTTTGACTCGATAGTTTGTGTGATGTGCCGCCATTCTTTGGGCATCTCTCCTTTCGGTGGGCTGAATTGGCCACTACTGCACTTCTTGGGCCTTGGCCTTGAGCAAACTTCCACTAGGCTGTAGCCACTCCTCCAGGTTAGGCTCTAGGTCGGCCTGTGTTCTGCCAAAGCCATTACTAGTCCCCATATCGAGAGGCCTAACTTGTCAACTCTCGATATGTTCATTGATGGAATGCCAGCTACAGGCCTGCACGTGCGCTTCTTTTTGAGGCGCTCTATTGATTCGTCGTTTAGTGATGCAGAACTTAATTTGCTATATTCAGTAAGATTTGGGGTGATTCTCTAAATCGGGCGATTCTCTATTGTCAACGATGTCTGCTCGATTTAATGTTGGCCGATCTCCTCCCTGGCTATAAATGGAGGGGCTCTCTATCCCTTGCACCAGAAGCGTTTTCACTAGCTATGTGGTATGAGAGTTCGGAGCTAGTATAGAGCCTACGTTGCCACTGGTCGAAGTTGGTCGGAGTTTTTTCTCTAATGTTTGAAACTGATGCCTGAAGATGCACTTGAAGTTTGCATTAGTTACCCTCTTTTGCACAGGAAGCTACCTTTGTTTTTGTCTTTTGCGTCTAGCCCAAGCCTGAACTTGTGTTTAACCAGGTAAAGGCTTGGGTTCGGATGGCTATCCCCTCTCTTTCTGTCAATGTCACATAGTCCTTTCTGGTACCGATTTGAAGGAGGGGTGTCTCAGGCTTCTATCAAGGAGACACCATTCTTTTGGTCCTCTTAGGAGGACTATCCTATGGTAGGCTACTTGAGAGGGGATTCTTCTTTTCATTTCTCGCTCGGCCTACTCTTCCTTGCAAGAACAATATGGGCTTCTTGCATGCTTCACCTGCTGTTTCAACCTTCAATGGGGCGGTCAGTAAGGATGCTTGTCTTTCGCAATCACCCATCCTAAAGACTGGTTGGATGGCTAATGTCTAGAAGCTGCTCCACGTATTTTTTATTTCTTGTGAATTGTACATCCATTGTTATAAGTTTGTTGTACATTGTAAAAGGAATTAACGAATGAAACTTCCTGAGCGTTATTTATTTACATGTTGTATGACTCCAATATTCTTGCTTAATGTGACTGGTTGAAATGTTTGAATGCTATTTCTTATTGTGCAATTTTTGACAATCTGACTATCTATAACACTGATCACCTAACTCATAACGATTTGTCCTAAGTGCTTGGCCGAGATGCTTATGAACCAAATTAGTCATGGGACTACCTGCGTTATCAGTCTATCGTAGCTCAAAGAATGGCGTGTCGGGGTATCATTACCTGCGTAGTGCCACCGACTCCTTTACACGGGTGCTTGGCTTGGTAGCTACTCGTGGGCTACACAGGGAGGTGTTGCGTCAATCGTTATCACTGACCTGACAAATTATGCACCGCGGTATTCTATGGTGCTGGTATGTGTCGCAATCATTATAGAGATGTGCCTCTTTGATTCCTCATGCAACGCCGTTTCAAGGTTAGGGTTAAGGAGGCGGCGTAAGATGGCTAGGCTGTGGAGTAGATGACCGCAAATGAGCCGAAAGCTAAGGATGTCCGATACACTAAGTGAGGCACCGGCGAGTTGTTTGGGATGCCAAAAATCGTCCCTTTCCCATCGTATGGCCTGGACCTAGCGAAGCGTCCTGTTGCTCCTGCGACAAAGGCGAGTGACATTGAGACCTACAAAATGAGTGAGCCCATCAGGGCTCCATCCTTGACTGAGTACGGCATCCCTTGCATTGATCAGGAGCCAAGCGTTGACATGGTTGTCATGGCAGATGTGGAGAGTGACCCTGAGACTAGCAAGGCTCAAGAGGTGCCTTGCTTAGAGGTGGCAGCGCTTGTAGCCTTGGTGGACATGGATGTTTCATCTTTTGACCCAAGCCTCAACACCGTGCTGCTACTGTATGGGAGGACCTCATTGGCCCCTTTGCCCAAGGCCTCACCGGGCCCATCTCCCGTGGAGTAGCCTTTCATAGAGGTATGAGCCTCGCAACTTATTACTTTCGTATCTATTGTTGTCCTTACCCAATCACTTGATTGACCCCCGTTTTTTGGTAGCCACAAGAGGTGCTACGCATGATAGAGACTTGTTTGTGCCAACAGGTGGCCATGGTACGCCAACGAGACGTTGCGATCTCCCGCCTGACGCAAACAAGCATTGACCTAGGCATGCTCAAAGAGATAGAAGGCCGGGTGAATGCTACCATTGTCGAGGCCCTATAGAATTGAGATTGGGCAGCCAGCCTCGACCTTGAGCTATTTGAGTTCCGGGTGAGATCCCAAAATCTTACAAAGGAGAAATCTCAAATTCTAGATCACCTCACTCAAGGACGTGCTCCAAGGGGTTGGGCAACGCCTCACCAATCCCTGGAGGAGGAGCTGAGGACCCAGCTCAGGCTAGAGGAAGTTGGTCAGGAGCTGAATGTAAAATTTTGGGATGACATTCACCTTATCAACGGTTGCATCCTTGGAGGCTCCGGACTTTCCCATTGGTTTATTCGATTAGAGAAACATCAATGCTTGACGTCGATCTGACTTGTTGGATTTCTCGAGGGGAGGAGGGGAGCCTTCCCATCCTAAGGATAGTCATTGGTTTGAGTCGTAGGCAGTGACAGTGTTTTGTACCTTTAAGATGGATGGAGGCTCATTGTGTATTTTAATTTTTTAATAAAATGGCTAGATCGTTTCGATCATTGTCGACAATGTTTTGCATTTATGTCAAACTTGTTTTTAATATTTCGTTTCTTGTCAAGTATGAGTTGTCGCCAAGCTTGGTGTGGACGCAGGGGTCCAATTGTGCTCGTTCCTACAGGAGGAAGTTGCAGCACTTCAATTTTATTGGATGGTACTCTTTCCTATAAAAGGATGTTGTCGCATGTCTATTGGTGAGCCTTACTAGGGCTGACTTGGTATGGTTGTCGTAGTCACCGAGCTCTGGTGAAGTCAAGGTTGTTCAAGCGAAATCTACTCGATCCCGCTCGGGGGACATCGTTACTCTTGTGTGTTTGATCCTAGTCCGCCAACCATTATTGACTGATGGTTCTCATCCCTATCAGGGGAAGTTGTCATATGCATACTGAGAATGCCCCCTTGGGTTTGCTATGGCCATCTACTTGGGGATGTTCGACTTTTGTCCACGAGCCCTCCAACCGTGGTATTCGACCGCACTTACACCGCTCGGCTATCAGAGCCTAGGTTTTGTTCTTACTTTAGTAGGGTGGTTGACAGGTGAAGCACTTTCACTCAACTTCGGGCGGTATAGGTTATCTGATTTTTTATAGAGACATGCAAGTATTCATATGGACAATCAAAAATCAAATAAATAATTATTTTATTAATTTAAACATGGTACATTTTACAAGCATTCCTAATGGTGCATGCCAGATCTACTTAGATTCGGTAGGAGGTCATTGGTAATATGTTTTAAGGTGGATAGCGTTCTATGTCCTTGGGGGCCAGTTCGTTGTTCTGAGTGCGTAGTTTGTACACACCACTTCAAAGAATCAAATGAGATAAGGAATGGCCCCTTCAATTTTGGGGAGAGTTTATTCTTATTGGTGTTCTTGCCAGTGGTCTCTATATTTCACAAAATTAAGTCTCTCACCTCGAATTGGCATAGTTTCACCCACTTATTGTAGTATAGAGCAATTCGCTACTGATAGGCCGCCGTGCGTAGCATGGCTACATCTCTAATTTCTTTAAGTAGGTCGAGATGTTCTCTAAGTTGTTGAAAGTTATTGAGCAGATTGAAACTCTCAATACTGAGGTTGGAAAGTTTGATCTCTACCTGGATAACTACTTCAATCCCATAGCATAGGTTAAAGGGTATCTCGTGGGTAAGTTCTCGTGGCATCATCCGATATGACCACAGCACAGAGGGTAGTTCATCCGCCCAAGATCCCCCTGTGTCTTCTAGCTTCATCTTTAGTCTGTGTAACAGGATTCAGTTCATCACCTCCACTTACCCGTTCTCTTACGAATAGGGGTCAAATGAGTAAACTAGCTTGATTCCCAAATTCGAATAGTACTTCGTGAAATACTTGTCGGTGAATTAGGTTCTATTGCCAGTCACTATAACCTTGGGAATTCCAAATCTATAAACAATACTTGATTGAACGAACTCTGTTACATTTTATTTGGTTATCTGAGTTAGTGGGAAAACTTCGACCTACTTCATGAAGCAGTCGATGCCGACTATGACAAATTTCCTTTGCTCAGATGCAATAGGCAGAGGATCGAGTATGTCGAACCCCTACTGCGTGAATAACAACAAAACTGTAGGGTCTGTAGTTTCGTGTGTGGCTGATGAGGAATGGTGCGGTGGATTTGGCAATTCTCACATTTTTTCACTAATTTCAAGGCATCTCGTTTCATCATAAGTCAATAGTAGCCTTACCGCATTACTTTAAAGACAAGATTCTTGTCTTCTATGTGTGACCCACAGATGCCGACTTGCACCTTATTCAATGCGTAATTAGCTTCTTCTGGCATCTAACACCGCATGTATGGGGTGGAGTACCCATGATAGTATAGCTTTTTGTCCATGATTGTGTACCAGTCTGCCATCTTTTTCATGCGTTTGGTGTCTTCTGGGTCATTCGCCAGAGTGTCGTTGGTGATATATCTTCAATATAGGGTCATCCAGTTTTCATCATTTGATATCTACAGCACTTCTTGCTCGAGTCCTCTATGCTCAGGGAGTTCAGAACTTCTCGCATGTCTCGAGATCACTACTCTAGACTTCCAGTCATTGCTGTCTTGGCCAGTTGGTCTGTCTTCTAGTTATCCTACCTTAGGATGTGTATTACCTCAGCATTGTCAAACATCTGGGTCATACTTCTCGCTCTAGTGAGGTATTTCATGAGTAAAGGACTAGATACCTCAAAAGTTTTGAGGACTTGATTGGCGACTAACTCTAAGTCGCTGTAAATAATCAGGTGCTTCGCTGAGCATTCCCTTGCCAGCCGAAGTCCTGCAAGTAAAGTTTTATACTCGACGACTTGTTAATGGTTGAAAATCCGATGGTCATAGAATATTTTATTTCTGACCCGTCAAGAATCCTCAAGACCACGCCTACTCCGCTACCCTATTGCGCCGACAACCCATCTATTTGTAGTGTCCAAGTCGGTGCCTCCTCCTATGGCGGGCGTCTTCGTCAAGATCATGGGCATCCAAAATCAGGATTGTCGTTTCAACTATTGAGTCCGCGAGGGGTTGGCCTTTTATGGCCGAATGCAGTTGGTATTCTATGTTAAACTTGCCCAATTCAATGACCCATTCGACTAGTTGTTTAGATGTATCAAGTTTCTATAAGATTCCCTTCAGGAGTTGATCAGTTAGGACGACGTCATGTGTGCCTAGAAGTATGGTCGTAGTTTCCAAATGGAATAGACAAGCGCTAGGGTGATCCTTTCAACATGCAAGTAACGGGCTCAATGTTTGTCAGGATTTTGCTGGCATAGTAGATAGACCATTGTAAATTGGACTACTGTAAGATCAGGACTAAATTTAGCACTTTATCCAAAATCGCTGGCTATAGGTACAGATCTTTGCTCTCTTCTGATGATGTTAAGAGAGGGAGATTGGCGAGATATTCCTTCAACTCTTGCAAGGTTGTCTGGTAGTCGTCGGTCCACTGGAAGTCATTCGCCTTCATTCCTCTTAAGGCTTTCAATAATGAAAGATACTTTTCTACCAACTTTGCCAGGAAGCGAAAGAGTGCTGTGAGTCTCCCAATGAGTCTTCAGACTTTCTTCATGGTTTGAAGCAGACTCGAGTCCATAATAGCTTTTATCTTTTTGGGGTTTGCGTTGATCCCCTGTCGAGAAACAATAGAGCCTAAGAATTTCCTCGAGAATACTCCAAAAGTGCATTAGGTCAGATTTAGCTCCATCTAGTGCACCCGCAGGACTTTGAAGGTCTCACCGAGGTCATGGATATAGTCGTTGGCATTTTTGCTTTAATCAAATATGTCGTTTACGTATAACTCCATATTTTGATCAATCTAAGCCTTGAATGTCGTGTTCACAAGCCGCTGGCACATGGCACCTGTGTTCTTCAGGCCAAAGCATATGACCCTGTAATAGTATATCCCTTATTCCCTCATGAATGAAGTGTGCTTTTCATCTTTGAGACATATTAGGATTTGATTGTATTCTGAATAGGCATCAATGAAGCTAAGTAGTTCATGTCTGAATATGGAGTCCACCAATAGATCGATCCTTGGAAAAGGAAAGCTATCCTTAGAGCATGCCTTATTCACGTCAGTAAATTCAACGCACATCTGCTATTTTTCATTACTCCTCTTGATGAGAATCATGTTTGACAACCAATCTGGGTACTAGACTTCCTTAATAAAACCTGCATCAAGCAACTTCTTCACTTCCTCCTATATGGCAACCGACTTTTCTATAAAATAATTTCTCCATTTTTGCCTAATGGGCTTACGATTGGGATTGAGGCCCAACTTGTGGACCATTACTCTAGTTGGTATCCCTAACATGTCGGTGGGAGTCTACGCAAAGATTTCAGAGTTTTACCAAAGGAAGGTGATCAATTTGTCATGAAGGGACCTGCCAGTGAGCTCCTAATCTGTATACATTTCTTGGGATTATTGGGGTCCAATGGGATATGATTGGTCGTCTAGTCAGACTGGACTTGCTGCAAGGTAGCTTCATCCTGGTAATTAAAGTCTTCGGCTAGTTAGTTTGAAATTACCTGAGTGACCTATGACAGGTAACATGTTCGACTGATTACTTGGTCACTTAGAACCTTTCCAATAACATATGCTGTCAAGAACTTTCATTTTTAAGTGTGGGATTAAGATGACTATCCTGAATGCGGTCAGGCAATGGCATCCCAAAATTGTATTGTAAACTAAGGGCAGGTCAACTACTAGGAACGTGAACATGTGGGATGCTATCTTTGAATATGTCCTTAATGTGACCTCCAACTGGATGGTTCCTTGGATCGGTATTGGCTTATTATCCAGTCCATATAGGGGCTCTCAACTGATATCATCTGCTTTTTTTAATCCAAGTTTAAAATATATATCGAGATATAATAAATTGTGAGAGCTTCTATTAACAATAAACACTCAATTCAGTTGGTAGTCAATTATACCATCGGAAATGAGTGCAAATAAATCAGAGAATCAAAATGGGAAGTTATTGCATATGTTATATCATAGTCACTAAAACTAATTATATCATTCCTAACTCCTACCTTCGATTTCTTGCTATTGAAAGCTTTCTCTGGGCGATCTAAGGCACTACTCTTAGGTGGTCTTCTGGTTACCATACTGACTATCCCTACTGCGACTTGATTCCTCAGCTACTGCTATTGCTCCAGCTTCACCTCATCCTCTTCCGATTTGCTAGGGGCCTACCTCGGGTCCTATAGGAACTTGGTTGGGTATCTTTTCTAAACGAGAGTCTCAATCTCTTTCTATAGAGTCTGATAGTTTCCGTACAATGATCCAAAAATTGATGGTAGAAATAGCACTTTGACTGATTTTCTCCCTCCGGGTTCTTGGGTTACTTTTGCCACATTGAAAACTTCTCATCCCAAGTCTACATGAGGATGTTGCTCTGGGAGTTATTGAAAGAGGTCAGGTTTAGGGGTCTAAAGTACCTTTGAGCTCTCGACTCTACCCTAGGCTACTTCTTGAGATCTCAAGAGGTAGTGTTGTTTCTATTCCTTTTCTCCCCATTCATCAACCCTTGGCGAAGGTGGTCTGTGTGCTCTGGCCACTTTATTTCGTTGGCCTTTTTGGCAGCCATGTAGGTACAGGCGATGGTCTCAACCTCCTGGAATATTTGATCCTAGTGGGCCAAGTATTTAAAGAAGTCAGCTGGCTTCAGAGTTGAAATAAAAGCATTCAACTTCACCTTATCAACGAACTTGGATATTTTCTGTGTCTCGGCAGTGAATTAGGCCAAGAAGTGTTTCAAATTTTTGCCTAACCCCTAACGGAGGTAGATAAGGGGCCATGTCTGCTTTTCCTCCCTTCGGCTAGAAGCAAACTATGATAGGAAGGTATCATCCAACACCTGGAACTTCTGGATCAAATTTGGTAGTAGGTGGTAGAACCAAATCTGAGCGTCCCCTTTGAGCGTCAGTGAGAAGTACAGACACATGGCAGAGTCATCGAGGCTCTGGAAGCCTAATAGGGTATGGAATTCATACAGATGGTCCATCGAAGTAGAACTCCCATCACAAGGTTCTAGGGTCGATATTTTGAACTTGTGGAAGAGCGGCTACATCTAGATCTCCCCCATAAATAACTTCTAGATGCATTTGCTTCTGCATCTGGAGCTCAGGTCGACGGTGTACCTGTCAGTACTCCCTCTGAACACATACTATTCAATCTTCCTTACTCTCTCCTCTATCTGAGGGGAGGACACAGTCCTTTTGACACTAAGGAAGGACTTCAACTCCAAATGGTTTAGAGAGATTTGATGTATTGGCCGACTATAGGCCTTCCATGGTCGGGTGCTGCAAGAGGCTTCCTCATGGGCAGAGAGCTTCCTGTCATCTCTGGAGTAGCATGGATTCTATTGCTTAGGGATCTCGTCCCGTCCCCTGGAACTAAGCTAGCCTTCCAATAGGGATTAAGCCTTGTCGCTCAAGTTTGCCCAGATCTTGAGGTCAGCAGGTTGTAGGGTCTTCTCTTCGACAGGCTATCTCTTCCTCCAGCTTCTTTTTTTAGTCATCAACATTTGGGCATGGGATGAAGGAGCCCCTAGTTGCTACTCATCCAAACGTGTGAAGATGGTCTAGAGCATTTTGGACACGTCCATCTGGGTGGCGAGCGTTGGCACACCATGGGTCAGTCGTTCGTCCATATGGCTACTCATAAAGGGGTTGTTGCCATGAGAGATGACACCTCTGGCCAGTGCGATAACTTGTACCATAGTGTTGACCATGTTTTCTTCAGTATGGGTAGTGGTTAGACTTTTCAGTCAGTTCCCACAGACGGTGCCAATAATATATCATTGGATCCAAATTACTATATAGATAAAGGAGCTGATTGATCTCTCTTGGAGGGTTGAACTAAAATGAGTTTAGTCTCTATCCCTGATAAAATGGATCCTGCATACCACAATAAACAAACGAGAGGTCAGAGGATGACGGGACTGGCTCAATAATATATTCTCTGATACTCAAATTAGAAATCTTTTTACAATAGAGAAAAAGATAGATGATGCAAGGTGTGTGGATGCACGTAGGAGGGGGGTTGAGTGTAGATTGGGTTATTAGGCTCTAATGGATGCGCTCGATGAGGACCTATCACGAACTCGAATCAAGCAGGTCAACTTAAATAATTAATTATAATTTTTAAAATCTAAAATCCCAAATAAATTTAATAAATAACACAAAGATTGAAAATTTGAGTGTAACAAACCAAATACACAGGACCTGGCAAATCAAAAAAATTCACACAGGATCTCATCGGACACCCGTCGGGATCCAATAAATATAACATGCTCTGCAATCACCGTAAGGAAGGTAACAATTTATCAAAAAATCATAATCAAGCATAACGTAATATCCAAATTATTTTTAAAATATAACCATGAGCTTATACCCGACCAATTTCATAATCCAATCACATCAAATATCAATTTAATTCATAATAAAATTAAAACTCACCAAATCAGATGAATAGCTGACAATGTCACATCCTAACTCCTTCAATACATCCAAATCTTCTACTCTGAAGAGATAAAATTAATAATATGAGCCAAGTACTCAGCAAGCATTATATTTAAATAAAAAGAATCCAATGAATTAGAGGAAATATCAAATAGATAAAAATCCGTTCAAATGACAGAATAAATCTAAATCGTCGATAAAATAAATCAAATAGAAATCTAAGATCCAAAATCTAATAGTAGTCTCGTACTAAAATCAAATATCTAAATTTAAAATAAATATCCAAATCGAAGAGTAATCCTCATTGGAACGTATATATATATAAATATATATAAGCAAAACGGATGTGATCTGGACCGATTTCAATAGGCGAATAGCTAATTCCAAATTCCAATCCAAGTCCAAGTTCGAGTCCGAGTCCAAGTTCAAATCTAAATCTAAAGTCCGATCAGCTTGTGATTTGGGGCAGAATCTAATTGTCGGATGATTCAATAGCGTACGCAGAAGCCGAAATAGTACCGCGATAGATATTTTAAAGGTCCGAATCAAAATATATAGTCCAAAATTATTTGTACGAGACATACCAAGGCCCATCTTTGGGCAAAATTAGCAAATCTCAAATCTAAATTCAAATCAAAATTCAATACAAATCAATGTAGAGATACAAATTATATATCAAATTTAAGTTTTGATTATTTAAAGACTAATTTGAAGATGGGTTATACATAATCTCGGTAACCTTAGGCAAAATTAAATGCAAATTAGGCCAGTATGCATGACCACCCATGTACTCTATACCTATGGATAAAGTTGTTCATTATTATTTGCCACCCGTAACTTTATGTAAAATCCTCAAACTTGTCAGAATATTAGGATGCCCGAATATATTATAATGTCAAATCAATCATCCAAATGGAAAGGGTCACTATTTCAAGCCTTTCCTGTCAGTGGAAAGAGATTTTCAAATAATAAAAATCTCACCATCGAGAGCTGACCAGAATATCCAATATTCAAATCCAAATGTAGTGACTACAACCAGACTTGTGCATGTGACTTACGACCTATGCAAAGTTTCATATTCATTTTTATACAAATATACTGATATAAAAATATATAGTATA
>JAODPA010001998.1:0-14156 GCA_025585075.1 Nepenthes mirabilis | reverse complement strand
AAATAATTTAACATAATATTATAAAATAAACTATGGAAACAATTGATTTTCCGAATTTACCCACCTCCACGCAAAGCACAATATTTCCTTCACAAGCTAACAATCAAGGGCAAAAAAGACTTCTAAACCCTAATTGTACGACAATGATTATAAGATTAGCCTAATACATTCTAATATGACATTATAATCATAATCGTACAAGTCGTTATCACGAAATATTTGCATTCAAAGTACGAGACATGATAAAAAATACAAAAAACCCTAACAAGACTGCACGGGTGAGACGAAGTATACAATAATATCCGACAAAACTCAGTCACTCAGTCCCCGCCTCGAACATTCATCTTCGTTCCGTCTATCAGTCATCAACATCATCGTCGTCATCATTGCCATCCTTCCTTAATCCAAGTTTCCGAGCCTCAGGCAGCAATTATATGTACACAAAACAAGCCTACTGCAACCTACTCTTCCGCTTCCGATGTTTTAGCCACCGGCTCGGTATCTTGATACCGTTAACACTTTCGGGTTTGATTCTGATACAAGTAGCAGAATCCGAAGGTCTAAATTTTCTGCTGTATGTCACGATGTTGGTAACGATTGCATATACCGTGACATCGTATTTTGGAGAAAGATTCGCCCTTCTCTCGATAACTTCGTAATGCCCACATTGCGAATCCTTCAGTGCCTTCTCCCTTAGCTTTTGAAAAATCGCTTCCTTGTTGTAGTGGGGGCATTTCCTCGAGATCTGCATGGCCATTTTAAGCGTTAGCTCCGAGAATAGAGAGGCAAAAATGGTGATCGACAAGAAACTACAACACCTCTGGAATGATCAATATCCGAGTCGAGATAGCAACCTACGAAATAATTGACGTAAGTCCAAAGAAACTCAATGTCACGAGTCGGACATGACGAAGCCAAGTAGACCTCATTGAGGGCCCACAGAGTAACCCCGGTCCAAAAGGGCCCGGGTTCATAGAAAAAAATAACCTTGCTCAAGATATGTGTTTCCTTACACCTATGGATACATAAACTTCATATAAATCCCAGAAGAATTGACCTAATTTTATCTGCTTTGACAGCTTCTGATTTAGACAAAGCCCAAAACATCATCATTGTGTTTGGGTTTACAATGCTCCAGCCCAGGCATAATACACATAATGTACAATATATAATAAATCAAATACTAATATAATCCTAATATAAATGCAACCTCTATGTTGTATTTTGTTTATATAATATAGATTCTATCTTTAGAGCAACACAAGTTGTATGTGCTAGGAGACCCGTGCAGATTTCCGTTACATTTAATGGATCATAATTAAAATATTTATTAGTAGATTATTCTGTAGGCAAAATTGACTAAAACCTATGCGAATATCATAATTTTTTTTAGTTTTTTATTTAAGAATCCACGGACAAGACTATACACCACTTGACCCAAAGAGCAGCCAGCTCGGCCCAAGCTTTTAATCGGGTCTACTAACACGACACAAGACATTGGTGAAATCATCAAAACTCAATCGGCAAGAACATGATTGCCTGTTCGTATGAGGAACCAAAAATCCACCGGACGTACACCGAGAGGATCGTTTTTTCTCTCTTTTTTTCTTTCTTTCTTTCCCGTTCGGCTATCACTCTAATGTTTGATATTTATCATCATAAATTTTGAATCCGAAGTTGATGGAACTGGTTTAGGAGCTCAATTTCAGTTGAATATAGTCTGTAATTGAAGACCATGAAAGCAAACCACAAGGAATTAAGCAAAGTAATATTCTTGTGAGCTTACTTTAAAGTTGACAGGAATGTTAATCTGGGCACAATTGCATCCGCAGCCATCACTGAAGTTTATTTTCAAGACCACTTCGAACGGATTTACGGTCCTCACTGATCTCCTGGTATAAAAGAACAGCACAAAGAAGAAAAGCATAAGAAATGTATACACATACGACCGATTCAGGGTTCAGGGTTTAAGGCTATTTTGGTCTGACTTCACTCGAGAAATCATTTGGCTTGGATCAAGATTTTTAAGAATCTGGACCAAACTGTAAGCTGCTTGCCTGTCCATCATGTTTACTGTGGACGAGTGCCATAATTTCTGTGTTAGTACAAGAAATACCTAAATTAAGTAATTTTAGGGGGACACCTTTTAGCCATACTTAGGAAACCCTCGATTACATGGCGCCTAATCTATCCATTTACACTAACAGATCTACACAATAATAAGTGGATGTATGAGCGCCACATCACCGACTAAGGGGGCCCCCAAACATTTCTCATGTAATTTATGTCTCAACTATATGCAAAAGTAGTGTTTTAGTTGTAAATGGCACAGAATTTTAGCATAGTCAACAATGGTAATACTTCATCTATGCTTTTTAAATTACACCGTTTGATTTCACCTTTGTTTTCTCTCAAAATTCCAAAAAATAAATAAATATTACTCAAGAGTAAGATGTAAAATATAAACTCATTTTTATCTTTTATTTTAGGAAATAGCCAAAGGTATTCATGAATGCCTCAAAGCTCTAGAGCTACCTTTTCAGCACAAATGGCTGCTTTTGTAAACAAGCTCCTTTGAGATCTTGCCTGGCAGTGAAGGAAACCTAGGATGCAAATGCAAAACAATTAGTCCTGTATTAAATGCAGGTTGAGAACCTTAATTATAAAACTAATTGATGAAGATAGAAAATCAATAAAAAAGTTTGATAAGATGATCTTGAAATTTTCACTAATACATCAACAAGGTCTTAAGTTCCAACAGTGGGATCATCCCGTTTTTTCCAGCGATTGAAGGCTATTCCTGGCTACCAAATTGAATTTTTGCACCTATAACATCTCAATCATGAAATGAAAATATATCGGCATTGGGCCCTTGATGCCATGACAAAATCATAATACATGGCTGGCACCTCTAGATAACAATAATGGGGAAAAGGGGGGAAAAGGAGGAGAAAAGAGAAAGCTACATTATTTGATCTTGTTGTAGTATGACTCTTCAAATTTTTAGCAATATTTCGTACATACAAGTGAAAACTAACAGCGCAGATCACTTCCCTTATTCAATTTATGCAATTTATTCGCCTCTAAAACTTATCAACAGCATGGTATTATGTCATTCTAACACACTAGAATTGAGAAAAACACTTTCTTTTGGTGAATCAGAAGCATGTTACTCCGCAGATAATTTAGTGTCTAGTGGCAACCCCATCCATGATTTAATTCAGTGATAAAATGTAATAATTCCAGCATAGCTATTACAGGGTAAATTGGCAGAAGAAAATTAGAAGGGAAAAGTTACCTCAACACATTCAATAAATGGCAATGGAGCACGTTGGCCATGCATGCTTGCTACCCTGAGATTCCAATTCACATATTTTCTATCTGTGATGCATTGTGGGGACAGTAAGAAGGATATACTCGAGGACAAAAAAATTTTCTTTGTCAAAAATGACATAGGCCACACATAGCACAAAATATTGGCATGACACATTGTTTCGGTCTGTACGTGCTGATATTTGCAGGAGGCGTGGCTGTTAGATATGTCCCAGTACACAAAAGCAAGATCATGAAATGAAATATCGGTTAACATGTAAAATATCATTATATATTAGTGTTGGCCCTCCAATACCCATATTTCTCGATGTAGAAACAAAATTGAAATGAATCGCCATATGGGCAATATTAGCCGATATTTGCTAGTTAGATTTTGATTATAAAAAAACAGTTGATATATCCAATACTAATATGGTTGGAATAGATATAGATACTGTTACTTTCACGATTAAAAATTATGGCCCAAAGTGCTGTCCCATTTAGATCCTAGAAAGTTCTAGGGGAATGAAAATTTTGAAGGAAACTGGTGTCAAAATATAATTGGGTTGACCATCAAATATTCTCGCATGCATTCTAGTGTTTGGGCTGACCATCATATACATTGCCTCATTCACACAAGTTATAACTACCATCTGACTCAAAACAGACACCTCGAGTTTCATCATAAAATTAGTACAAATAAAACTGCAAATTACACATGGAAGCATATGGTCTGCTGAAACTAAATAGGAATTTGAGGAATGAATACAATAGCAAGAGGCATTTGATCAAGTATTTATATATGTCTATCTATAGAGAGCATTTTAGGCAGAACGGATGGGAGAGTGCCATTTGTACCTCTTCATTCCACCGATAACCAAACAATCAGAGTATAAGGCCCTAAAGCTTTTGACATTGCATGTCCACCATGTATTATTTTGATATATACTTGCTCACACAATGAGACTGACTCAGAGAATCAAATGATGGGCCTAAAGCAAAATAATAGCTTGATTTTCATATAAAGCAACAAATATATATAGTAAAATTCAAAGGAAATTACCTGAACTCAAGGCTTGAGTTAGAAAGGTTTGAAAAAGATCGATCCTAACAAATGGAGGAATCCTCAAGTTAAGATGGTTCATTACACCTGCAATTACCTGTCCCCTTTTCAAGTTCATAAATAGTTTTTGGAAAACTCAACTGATTAGCCTAAATATCGATGAATCTAGTCCCAGCATGTAAAATTAACCAACATAACCCACATGCTTAAATTGTTAAGTGAATGCCTATGAATGATTTTACACTCGCCCCTCATGTGAATGATTAAGTGAATGCCTATGAATGGTTTTACACGCCCCTCATGTGAATGACCTGTGGGTTTGAAGTGTGAATAAAGTACAGACCAACTTTTACCGTGTGTTGAAACACAACTTTTGAATAAAAAGGTGATCCAATGATTCAATCTCTCAACCACCTGGTTAAAATGACTATGATATCGTGTAAAGAGCCAGCTCAACCAAATGATTAAGGCTAAATCTATTACGTAAATGCTCAACAATGATTTTCTACTCTACCACAGCAAAAGCCTAATCACAATGATTTCGTGTGCACTCAACAATAAATAAAAATACCTTATCTACAAACCCATGGATTACCAAGCTTGCTTTCTTGTCCTTTGGAGTTTTCTGTAAATTGAACACAACGAAAAACAATTTGAGCAAGAAATAACGAAGTATAAACAATAATGCCAAGTGCCCACCTGAGTTACACAGCACAGTGAAAGAATCAGAGTAATAGGTGGTCATCATTAAAAATCACATCCACTCTATGGATAAAAATATCAGTATTAATATCAATTGCGGCCCTATTTGTATTGGCCATATTCTAGACAAATTGGAACCTAGAAAGAAATTATTGGCTGATATATCCGTCAATATTGGATATATTGGCTAATACGACAACTTATTCCAATTTTGTGATAGCATCGGAAGATGTCAATATAGAGGGGGACGATATCAATATATAACACTGGCTGATATTTCATTTTACTCCAGAAGATAATAACTATGAGCTCCAATGGTTTCATCTTTTATTCATTTTCATTGATCACTGATGTTCAAGCAAAGATAATGACCTCTTTTTCTGCTTCTGTTAGTTTATTTACGAGTTCTGGATATTCCTTGCTATATCTTACTAGTTCTCTGTACACTTACTTTTAGTTTTCCTTTCGATGGAAAATTGGAAATGGAGCTCAACTATCCTAACCACCATTTGTATCGCAAATAGTTCATGGGGTAACCAAAAGGGGGGATCGAAATGGTCTTGCTAAATGATGATGCAAAATAGAGGAACCTTGGTCCAATTTGGTAAACTAGCATGGAAAGATTAGCTATCATAACCACATTGGGAAGAAATAAAACCATCCAAAAGTAGTCATATAAACAAGCAAGTGAAGAACGGCATAGCATACTTCATCTTTATTGTTCAATGAAATGAAAACTCCATGATAAAGGGCGAAATGCCACAATGCCTTAGGCAGCGCAACACCATGCAGAATCTGATTGGTGCGGAAAGGAATAAGGAGGCTCGAAATGGAGTTCTTCATTTCTGTGGTGTCCATTTTACTGGGACAATGCATGCAACAATACCTAAAGACCTTCTTTGTATGGAGGTAAGCAAGAGTCATTAAGGAATAAAAGGATTTAAAGGTTAATTTGCATGGACAGTGAGTGCTACACTGCTACTGATAGAACAATTTCAGTAGTTTGCAGAGTCATTAGACTCCTTGCTTTTTTATAAGGGGTCCTGATGATACCGATAAACGGGGCCTTGCCTGACCTCATTTACATAGAATATCAGAGTCATTAGACTCCTTGCTTTTTTATAGGGGGTCCAGATGATACCTATAAGCGGGGCCTTGCGTGACCTCATTTACATAGCATATCAGTGTATGGCCCACACTTGCCAGAGTATTTATTCAGTAAATAAAACATTCGTCAGCATCACCATGCTGCCTTTACTTTTTCTTTTTCCAGGGTGGCAGTGTTACTTGTGATAGACAAACAGAAGCATTGGTTAAATCAAGAAAATATATACCTGGAGATTCACAATAACTATCTTCCCCCCTCCATGGAGACATTTCAAAGGCAAGTTGCAAGCTGGAGTAATCTGCAAACTGCATAAAGTTGCATAGTCAATTGAAAAATCCAAAAAAGAAAAATAATTCATCTAGCTGGATTTGGAGACAGGATTCCCATTACCAAATGGCAAACCAACAAGTTCACTTCCACAAAACTTTTTAGTTTGGCCATGCCACTCTAAGTACTATTAGCCAGCCCAGGACTATATTGCAACACAGCATCATTCATAAATTTACACACTTTAAATAAAAAAATACTCCAAACAGAAGAAGCTAATAATATTTAGAGGCAGGAAATCTGTGGGGCGACGTTACATCTCCCTTATAACAATGACAGCATGACACAATATCTTTTTATGGGCTGCATATTCAAAACCTTTAACCTTGGTGCATCTTTTGAAGGTCAATTTGGAGAAGGCATGCTTATTGTGTCCATTTTCTGCGTTAAGTGCTAGATTGACTGTTGGTTTTCTTTTTCTTTTAATTTTCTAAGTGCATTGGTAGAACAATAGAACTTATAATTTCCTCTATATGCTATTGGATTTCTAACTTGTTCTAACTTAGACAAGTTTATTGCTGGTTCTTATTGTTGAATGGGTTATTATATCGAAATGGTGAATTTCTTCAAAATTATATTGGGATCCAAGCTTTCGAATTGGCTGGTTACAGAGGTGTGTCAGATTGGTTTTTATTTGTTGTAAATTTTATTTCTTTATCCTTTACATTTAATTCTACATTTGTTTGAATCATTAATATTTTTTGTATTCCAGAGTAAAATGCATGAGGCATTAATTTGATTAGCCTGATGAGCTAGACTTTGTATGGGATGTTTTCAACATAAAAGTTCAAGTATCAATATTGTCAGATAATTAATACGTTTATAGCTCTATCTCTAGTTATCTAATAAATAGTCAACTTATACCTCATTAGGTCCTATGGCTGAATATCTACACAATTAATGTATTTGCAGCTTGTAGGAATTAGTTATTCTTCTCTACCACATGCTGGTTCATCAGAATATTCATGAGCTAGTCGGCTTTATTGCTATGGGCCAAAATGAAGTCTTATGCAATAACAAAGACAAAATTGTATTAACCATTCACTCGATCTAGGTAGGACTTAAATTCTCTTGTGAGCCACATTGTTAATCTACATAATCTACTAGGCTTGACTGCATTATTTTTAATGATGAAGAATCTTCTCTCTCCCTTGTCATCCAACACCAGGATCTAGAGCAAACCTCGCATCCATGACCCTTTCAGATGGCAAGGTAAATATTACACTCGCAACCACATATGCAACCACATTGCCCCAAGTATCAATAAACTCATAACCAGGAACCCACCACACTGCTTCAAATGCAAATTTGTTTTGGCTTCATGGCTATCCATTACCTTCTTAGATTAGACAGCAACAAAGTAGCTAGAAACTCTCACCAGGTGGGTTCACAATAAGGTTCATGAAAACCCAGCAAAATGAAATGGACCTATACCTTCTACTAGTGTTTGCTACTTCCAATGAGCTTTTCTCAGCATAAACTGGCTATTAGTCCCACACCTTTTTCAGGGATTAGCAATAAAACCAAAAGGCTGCTGCCCAATGATAAATAAAGTACCAGAAGCATAAAAATTTCTTGGTAATCTAGATTATGATATATTTGAACTATATTCCATGAATCAAAAGCAGCATGAATTGTGAATCACTTAGAAGTACTTTTAAGCCAAAATTTACTTTTCCCCAGTACCAAGTGTTACTTCAGGCACATAGTTTATTTGTTTCTTTTTTTTTCTTTTGGAGGGGGAGGGGGGGGGGGGAGTTGCTCCAAACAAGCTATCAGTGAAAGATTTATTTTGTTCTTGAGGAATTGTCCAAGCAAGAAAACCCTGTATTTACCTTGTTCCTAAACATAATACCAGATCAGCCCTTCTGCAATGCTTCTCTGCTGGACTGATCTCCTTTGGAGGCAATGCATCCTGGGGAAGAGGGACAAATCCACTTACTACTTTTTCCTTGTTTTCAAAAATTTTATAAAACACACCTGCCATCATAAGCAATAAGTTGCCGAGACCCTTCTATAATTGATTGTAAATAAACCACAAACTATTTGCAAGTGCCAAAAAAGTGGAATAAGGACACATTACTCAACGGTTTGAGTTCTGTGGATCTCTGTAAGGGTCCTGACACATCTTACATGAATGAGAAGAAACTGATACCTCCCAGTCAAGGACTGTGTCCAGGAGTTTTGCTCCGCAAGAACAACGCCGTGATGTTTCCTTCAATCCAATTGTTTCCACCTCAAAATCACGCATATACCTTCAAAATAGTCAAATTTTATCTAAAAGGAATGTGAGAAACAGATGATTTTTTCTCTGAAGAAAAAAAAAAAGAAAACATAACAGAGAAACGTGTGATAGTGCTTCGCAACCAATTAAAAGACCACGATTTTCTCCTAATTGAAGTTTCTGACAGATATGTACAAAAGGATTAGGTCTTCCTTACTCAAAACCACAAGAAGAGCAAATTTCCATGAAAGAATTCCCGTGCAACTCCGAAAGTTTATCCCTTGGTAGTCCAGATCGAAGATGGAGACCATCAATATTCTAGTATTTGAAATCACAACAGAGACTCAGGAAGTATGCAGATATTATATGATTCATTAACATGAAGACGATGAAGATATGATTTACCAGGATTATGTAGTAACACACTAATTTGGAAATGCCATATAGCCAGCTAAGAAGCACTAACATGGACAAGGGACATGCACATGACACAATAGACACAGCGACATGCAACTTTTCTCAAAAAAGACAAAACATGCTAGGGACACGTTAACTATAAGCCAGGATTTCTTATAAATATGGAAATGCAAGTGATAAAGCAACACTATTTTACTCTAAATAAACTCTTAAAACTCTATATTCATACAAATGGAATGTTTATAGACTATATGATTCATCTCCCTTTGTAACTTGCTCAATATGGACACATGATCCAAAATGTGTCCTTAGCATGGATGAAAATATCGATATCATTATTGGGTACAGCTGATTATTGTCGAGCATATCTAACAATACGCAATGATATTGGAAAACGGAAGAAAAAACATTTTTGAGAATTGTAAACTGACTGAAAAATATTACTAATATATCAAAATTTTGCCACGGTATTGAAAAATATTGATAACTGGAAGGCTCAATATTAATATAAATCAACCGATATTTTCATCTATTGTCCCTGGAAAATCTAAATTAAAAACAAAATATAGAACATGTCCGACAGATGTCCGGAAAGTGTTGGCGTTGGATATGTGTTCAACACTGACACACAACCAAGAAAGAATTGTCCATGCTTCCTACACTAGACTGAATTATTTGAAAAACATCACAGATTTCCGCAAAAACATAGTACAAAACGGGTTTGAAATGGAATCTAAAATAATGTTGACAACTCGTGATAGTATACAACGTGCCAGCAAGTGACAGAATGTTCTATGGATAAACTGCAGGATGAAAGGCATCAAATTATGGAACTACTAAAGAACCGTTCACCTTGGGCCGATTTTAGAATCAATTCCAGAATAGTATTCCACTTGATAGCAAATAACATAACACTATACTGCAATGTACATGGTCCTGACATTACAAGGAAACATGCCAATTGGAGACGGTTTCCAGTGAAAGGACTTAGCAACAATCTTTAAGACATGTATTCCAGTAGAAAATACGAAACTTTTTACAGCATAAATGAAACTTACAAATATATCCTCACCTGACTGATGACAAACTTTAAGATACCAGCCTTTTCTAGCTCAACCAAAGCCATGTGAGTAACGCTGGGCGTTGCTCGGTGAAAAGGTAAAGATGCTTGAGGCAAGGCCTTTCCTTCACGCTGACACCAAAAAACGATGTCAAAAGAACCATTTGAAGAGCATATTGAGAGAGAGATAGTTGTGCTTGAACCACATACTGCTAAAAAAGGCCATTTCATACATTTCTTCATGATCTGTCTACCATCAATTTACCTGAAGTGTCCAAATGCCCTTGGGACCCCGAAAATCAGGTATGCCAGAAGAAGTAGAAATTCCTGCACCTGTAAACACTACCAGATGCTTACTCTGCAATGAAACAACAAATATTATTTGGATTGTTATACTGAGGAACAAAAATTGTCAATGACATGTCAGAGTTAAATTCAGATCAAACCTTCCCTATCATCATAGCAAGTTCTTCAATCTGCAATTGCAAAACAGCAAAACAGTTTGATGTTAGCATAATAAGCAAAAATACTTATTGATCAATAATCCGTAATTTTAAACATGAAAAATAGAGAAGGATTTTAAAGGAAGTCAAATAAATCAAAAAATTAAAGAAACTTAGAGAACCCAGTTAACAACAAGCATAATACTCATTATGCCATAAGTCAAATGCAAAATGCAGTTTCATAAAGAGACTATCACTCAATGACAGAGGGAAAAAAGCACATAAAGAATAAGAAAAATATGTGATAGCCAACGTTGAAATAATCTTTATGTAAACAATATGTCAAGAAAGCCGAATTTGCCTCTACGATCTACATTCATTCCGATGCTAACAAGCATGAGGATATGTAGGTATCTAACATCGCTTGGAAAGAAATGGGTGGAAATCATTGATGAAAATATCTGCATTGGAATCGGTAGTGACCATATTGGTATTAAACATAGCAAACAATATGCATTAGTATTAGATATATTAGAAGAAAAAAAATTTTTAAATTGTAAGCTGACAAAAAATTATCGGGCAATATTTTCATCAATCTGCAATGTTATTAAACCAACCAAATGTAAATTGAGAAGGACTACTGGCGATGGAAGAGTTAGCAAAAATTAAGTTTCTAGATCCTTCCTGTCCAGTCTTAGATGTTGATGCCTCGGGATGGCAGATGCAAGTAAGCAGTTCCCTTTTCTAGTAGCACACAGGGAAGGAGGAACTCCCGCTACTAAGCTGGTTTCAAAAATGAGCACAAAGAATGTTTATAATATAGGCACTTCTAATGATTCATCTACTGAGCAGATGCCAAAGGATATTAGATATACATCCTAAGACAGAAAATGCACAATAAGCTCCTTCAAAGACTGCATCCTTTGCACAGGTAAAGATGATGGACAAAATTCCATACTATTGCCGTATTTATAGGCGTGCAAAAAGGAGGCCTGATGGATGAGAATTGAGATAATATTTTTCTAGTTTATTAATTAAAAAAAGTGATGGGGATGAGACTTTCTTTCAGTTATTTTTGCATTTATAAATGAATTTTTCAAAAGCAAGCACAATATCAGAGCATTTCTTACTTTACTCAGCGAGTCAGCAGTCATGCTCTGGAAATAAGAGGAAATTCATGGCAGGAACTTTCTCAGTGTAAGTCATACTCTCCAGAAGCCTATGTTTATTAAATGCTACCAACTCCCATTTCTATTCCTTTTATAGGGATGACCCAGTGCATAAAATTTCTTGCATTAAAAGATCTGAAGAGGGTCATATGTTAGCATTTTTACCCCTTAATGGCAAAGAGGTTGTTTATGGGGTTACCCATAACCTCTAAGTCACGATGAAGCAAATCCTATCATTGCACAAAAGTTCACTCTTTTCTATTGCCTTTCATACTTGATAAAAATTAAACATCATACCAGTCAAAAGGGGAATCCCAAGTGGTGCTGAAAGTGGAATCAAGGACTATGGCCTCTCAATTAAAGAAGGCTACTAGCAAAATCCACAATGCCAATACATAACCACTAGTAATCACTTACACACACAAAAAAGGGGGGGAAAAAAAAGCCCATAAGTTCTCCAACACTACAAGGGTGATTTCCTCCCTATAAAAGCTCTATAATTTATCTCTCTAATGTGCCAAGCAATAGCATGTAGGATGCACCATCTCCTCTTTGCGGAGAAGCTTTGTCAAACAGAAAGCTCTTGAGTCACCATTGTTCCCCATATCTAAACAAACACCGACGATCAAGAAGCCAAACCCCAAAAGCACTAAGAAACCATGCAATGACACAACGGTGATCTACTAGTTCACCTTCAAGTTTGTAGAAAAGCAACAAATCACCAGTAACGTGTCCCTCTTTTGCAAACTATCAACGGTGAAGGTACTTTCCAATCACGTGTCCAATCATAAGAAAGTAAATATAAAGGGACTTCAGATCCTCAAAATCACACTCACGGGGAGCAATCAACCCCAACAAAACATAATTTTTGGGAGGACATGAGCCTCACATCATTTGTCCCTAGCCCTTCTCTCTTTCCCCCTTTTCCTTTTCACACACTACATTTACATTGGTATCTATGATGGTCCGTTCCATATCTAATAGTGTATGCCATATCTGAAAGCGTTTGTGAGCTCTAAGTAGACTGACACTAAACAAACAACACTCTCCTGGGTGAGTTTACTGCGATACGCATACCAAGGTGTGCTAACCCATAATTTCAACGTGTACATCTTGGCATCCAAAAAATTCCAAATCAACAATGAGTCAATGGCTGCTCAAGAATCTCCTGACAACCATACTTGATATAGATGACAACCTAATCAAGGAGCACCGTGACTCCACCAATGTTAACAAACAATAATGTCACACTATATTGTGAACGATGGGCACAGTCTCCATGCAGTGACAGGATGAAACTGCTTACATTTGATCCTTCTATGATTCCACAATGCAGGTGCTTTATGGACTGAGCTAACCTAACATTGACACCATAAAATGGGGTTGCAATAGAACTTTAGAAACACAGTAGCAGTAACACTCACCTTTTTATACCACAAAATCCAATCATTGCGACCATCACATAAAAATGTATTTCATTCAAGCACATAAATGTTTCTATTCACATTAATTTTTCATGAAAACAAAAAAAACTGGGAAAGGATAGCTCCATAATGACGCAAGAAGTATAGTTTCTCTATGATGGTAAAGCATAAAAAGCCTAATTAGATCAAAATAAACAACTCAAGTGAGAAGTACCAAATGCAGGCAAGGTATCCAAAATGACATAAATGATAGCAGCAGATGTGAAAACCTTACTTTTTCTAGCAAAACATGAGGTGGGTCGACAAATTCGGTCATTCCAACCTTGCCCACATCTTCAATGTACGAAAGCTTCTCCGCGTAGCCCAGAGACATGGTGATTTTTCCTTCGAAAACCCTCTCTTCTCTGCAGCGCTCTCTTTCTCTCCCTCTCTTTCTCCCCCTCCCTCCCCTTTCCCTCTTTGTAGAAGTTGTGATCAGAGAAGTATATAAAGCTTCAAGTATTAGATGCCCATAAGCGAAACAAGCAAAATTCTTCCATACAACGAATCAATTTTCATCGGCGATAAAATGACTTAGATGCCCACCATCTCTTTCCGCTAAATCGTTCCATTCTACCGAGGGGCCGTTTGGCTTGGTTTTAAAATGGACACAGAAATCGAAATCGAAATGACCAATTCTCAGTGCTAGAAGAAATTTGTCGAGGTAGTTTTGAATTTTAGTTGAGAGTCAAATGGGATTTACCCTTTAGTTTGGTTTCAAACTCTACAAAGAATTGAATTCCACGCTCCAACTAAGGGGCGCTGTACTGTAGTGACGCGACACAGCATAATTGATTCCAACGGATCTAAATGCTTTTTTTAAGTTTTATTAAAATAACTCAAGGAGATAATATTATAAAAATTTAAC
>JAODPA010001987.1:0-14157 GCA_025585075.1 Nepenthes mirabilis | reverse complement strand
TAATTAATTAAACTCGTCTGATTATTTTCCAAGCCTTATAAATAATTAAAATTTTATGTATTAAACTATGATGGGTGTGGCTACAAATCAACCGATATGTGAACCAAGCCCACTGAAGGAGAAAGAGTCCAGAAACAGGTGGCCCATAATGCGGCCTCATAAGCCTGAGAGACAGGCGGAGATGGGATCTACCTAGATGAGTCGACCCGAGACCGTATGACAAAACATGGGTGATTAGGGCCAATCTAAGGGGATCCCTCCTGCTCGCCAGTCAGCGAGCAGCACAACTCAACATGAGTACACAAATAACACTTCCTAGAACCGCCTAGAATAGCGTGGCAAATATTCCCTAAATATCACTCAGGATCACAAATCTCTTCCAAAACGGCAGTTACAGCTCAATAAAACTTTTTAGACGAAAATTGCCATCCAACAGCCTCCGTGATCACCCTAATAAATGAAAGAACATCTTTAGAAAGTCACAGTTACCATACTCACCCCGCACGCAATCATTGAGATAACTTAACGAATCTGTCAGAACGACCGACAACCAATCTTGACGCCCAAGTAAGGCTGAACTGCCCCTAAAAATATAAAAACTCCTTCACCTCTGTGAGAAAAGGAGAGCAGTCCTCACCCTCAAGCACCCTAGAAGATCGAAGTACTCTCTCCCTCTCTTAACCCTATCATCCCCTGAGTGCACCCTCGCACAAACCCGCTCCACGCCGAACACAACCATTAGAGCCAAGTCCTCCACTTCCACACTCAATCCCCCTTCCTTCGTGAATCCACGCATTATTTGTATCATTCATCTTTTTTTTTTCACAGAAAGATTTATAACTTGAGCGTTGAAAGAAGTACCAGAAAACAAGTCCCATCGTTCTCTGACCTATTGTTGATTTATTGTGATGTATAAAATTCAGATTATCAAATTCGGAGATCGGAACGGCCTCAATTTAACCCGCCGGAAGAGATCATGTAACTCCTTAATCCGTACAGTAATCTGGATCTAAGGACAGATCATTGGCATCATTTATAGGAATGACTGAAAAGTCCAACCACGGCACTTACAAGGATAAACATGGTTAACACCAAGGCACAAGCCACCACACTCACCTGGGATGCCACTTCCTATGGTGACAATCCCTCTGCGAGTAGCCATATGAGCAACTGACCGGCCTCGAACATGCACGCATTTGTCACCCAAACGGAGAACATGTTAAAAATGCTTCAGACCCTCTGCAAACATCTGGACAGACAACAGTTGAGGGCTCCCTCTGCTACCTCTAGACCTTGACTTCAAAGAGAAGGAGCTGGAGGAGGTGTCAGCCGAGAAGACCCAACAACCTAATGACCTCATGGTTAGAGCGACCCCGAGCTACAGGGCTCAAACATGGTTTGAGGACTGGGTGAGTCACAAGATGCATGAAGAAGGCCCGGAGCAACGGAATCCCTACTATTTCTATGACGACTGAAGGCCTCCAACCCAAGAGGAAGCCTCTTGCAACACAAGACAGGTAAGAACTGGTAGCCGCCCAGTCTAACGCCTCTTTTCAAACCACTCAAAACTAAGGACCTTCCTCAATACGAAGAAAATTGCATCCTCCCATCAAATGGAGGAGAGAGTGAAGAAAATTGAACAGCACGTGTTCAGAGGGGGCGCCGACAGACACTCAGCGGATTTGAGGAGATCGCTGCTCACAATGAAAATTCAGACATAGCCACTCCCTCGCAAATTCAAGATGCGGACTCAATATGATGGATTATCTATATCACTTCCATATCCTACTAAGCTTTTAAGGCCTCGATGAAGCTGCCATGTATCTGTGCTTCTCTCTAACACTCAAAGAGGACGCCCCGATTTGGTTTTACCACTTGCAATCAAATTCAAACCGAATGTTCCAAGGGCTAGCTGATAGCTTCCTATCACAATTTGTCTCCAACTGAAAGGAAGAGAAGCAGTTTTGGCACCTTGTATGTATAAGCAGGGGTGGAGCAAAAGTCTGACTTCCTGACCCAGTTCACCACTGAGGCCTAACAAATACCTAGACTCATCAACGATGTGAAACTGAATACCTTTATATTGACTTTAGAGCGGGATAATTTCTTCAAGCATCTCGCCCATCAAGACCTTAGGACCTTCCAGGAGGCCGAGACATAACAGTCGAGGAGACCAAGAAAACAAAGAAACATTTAGACCACTTCTGATAGGGGCTGATGAATGGGAAGAAGAGGAATAGAGATTATGCCGGTTCTAAAGACCTCAGGAAGCTACCCAGGATGGAGCCGAGCATTCGAGAGGGAGTTTAGACCCTAAACTTGACCCCTTTGAACTACTCTCAGACCAACATTTTCATGCAGACCCTAGACAAAAAGTTCTTGAAGTGTCGAAACCACCCAAGAACCTTGAGGGAAGAGATCGGACAAAATACTGACACTGTCATCGATCCTTGGGTCACAACACAAAAAACTATTGAACTTTATAAAAGGAGATCGAGGACCTGATCTGAAAGTGGCATCTCAACAAATTCTTGTAAAACCCGAGGCAAGCACCTAACAGGACAGATGAAAGCCAACTGAAGCAACAGCAACAAAGGAACCAAATTGTAGCTAGGGTAATCAGCATCGTGACAATGAGACCACCCAAGAGCAATACCTCAAACCGCCCGGAGAAGGTTTCCAGCAGCAAGAAAATGATGGTAAGAGTTAGGGATGATATTATTAGTTTCAGTGACGACGATATGGCACATGTAACAACTCCCTATTATAGCCCTTTGGTTGTATCCACGTTCATTTCAGATGGTGTGGTTGACTAATAACTAAAATGAGTCTTTATCAATGATAGAAGTTTCCAAAATTGACTCTACCTTGATATGTATTTTAAGTTGGGACTAAAGAAGAATCAAATGAAATCAACCGAGTGACCCCTCTATGAGCTGGATAACGAGTTGCTACCAGTCCAAGAGGTTCAGCTAGAAGTCACACTGGAGGCTTATCCCAGAACAGCCTCCCAAAAGCTAATATTCCTAGTGGTTAATCTACCATCAGTCTACAATGTCATCTTGGGACAACCCTACCTGACCGTATTTGGGATAGTGGAGTCAATCTCATACCTAAAGATAAAATTCCTGACACCGTGTGACATCGGGGAGGTCCTGGACGACCAAGTAATCGGCTGGATATGTTATCTGTCCTAAGTCACTCAAGCAATACCAGACCGACCGGTAGAAGACTTTGACCACCGGGATGAGACTATTTTGCAACAAGCCCAATCTAGCAAAGTAATCGACTAGATCCCATTGAACCCCAGTGATCCTGATAAATGCACACAAATCAGGAGCTCGTTGGCCGGACCCCTGCATGACCAACTGATCACATTCCTTCGACAAAACTCGATGTCTTTGTATGGACTCTCATTGATATGCCAAGGATATTGATTGTAATAATAGCCCACAATTCGGATCTCGCTCCCAGTCATAATCTCATCAAACAAAAGCGAAGAAATTACTCCATGGAGAAGCTAATTGTCATTCATAAAGAAATGAAGAAAATGCTCGATGCAGGTTTCATCAGAGAAATTCAGTACTCGGACTGACTTTCCAACATAGTCCTCGTCAAGAAAAGTAATAAAAAGTGGCGAATGTATGTCGATTTTACTAACGTGAATAAGGCGTGCCCGAAGAATAGCTTTTCCCTTTCGATAATTGATCTATTAGTGGACTCCACGTTCGAACACGAGTTGCTAAGTATATTGATACATAATCGTACTATAATCAGATCCGAATAAATCCCAAGGATGAAGAGTACACTTCCTTTATGACGGATCAAGGGATGTACCGTTACAAGGATGTACCCTTTAGCATAAAAAACGCAGGTGTCACATACCAGCAGCTTGTAAACAAAATATTTGAAGCCCAAATCAGCCAGAATATGGAGGTATACGTAGACGATATGGTTGTCAAAAGTAAAACCACTGGTGACCATATCTATGATCTCTGCGAGACTTTTGAAGTACTACAAGCACACCAAATGAAATTAAATCCAACCGAGTGCGTTTTCGATATGTCGTCTGAAAAATTCTTGAATTTCATCGTCTCTCGGTGGGGATCGAGGCAAAGCCCGAGAAGATAGAACCATTATGGATATGGGCCCGCCTCAAACTATGAAGGAAGTCCAATGGCTAGCCGGGAGGCTCACAATACTCTCTTGCTTCCTAGCCAAATTGGCCAAGAAGTATTTCTCCTTCTTCAAGACCCTGAGAAGAAGAAAGGTGAACAGCTTCTCGTGGACGGTTGACTGCCATGCTACCTTCCAAGAGTTGAACAATTATCTCATCAACCCCCCTCTCTTGACGTCACCAAAAGAAGGTGAGGATTTGTACTTGTACCTCACGGTTTCGGACAAAATGCTAAACTTGATCATGATTCGGCAGTCTGATATGCAACAGCCAGTCTACTATGTGTAACGACCCAAGTTCCAAAATATGATAATTAAGAAAAAGTTACGCTCCGTAAGGGTACCGATTTCTGAAATATAATAAAAGATGGATAATTAAGTTAAAATAGGTGAATTAAGGTCAATGGGTACGGGAAGAATCAAGTTAAAATAGGTGAATTGAGGTCAATGGATACGGGAGGAATCAGATAGAAAAGCCCAAAAGTCCGAAATTGGTAAATCGGGAACCGAAATTGTAAACCAAGAAATGTTAATTCGTAAATAAGATTATGGGTTTTAAATTATGATAATCATGACTTATTAAGGTTATATAATTAAAACTAGGGTCTAAAGATATGAAAATGTTGATTAGAAGGGTCAAAACAGGTCCCGAACGGCGAAAAAACTACGTAGGCTTGTTGTAAGCTCAACGCGGGCCTAACCCACGCCCGAGTAACGCTCGAGTGCCAATGGGGGGCAAAAAAAAAATGCCTCGCTCGAAGGGCACTCGACGAGTGCTCGATATGCAGCGTTGGCAGAACGGTGTGCCCGAGCACCGCACAACTGGCGCTCGAGCGCCAATCAAGATATTTATATCGCGCGAGGGTTTTCTCCCATCATTTTTTCGGCCATTTTCACTTTTTAGAGAGAGAGAGGATGAAAGCTAGACAGAGAAGAAGATGGAGGCCCACGAGTCCAAGTCTATCCAAGAGATAATTAAAAAGGTGATAGATCGGGACGAGACAAGTATACTCATACTATTCTCTTTCGTTTTCATACACTTTTATCTTATTTTTTTGGGTATTCTCGTTTCGATACCCAATTAGGTTTATATTTTATGATTCTCATAATCTAAGTATGCCTATATGTTAATTTGGAGCCCGAATTTGTAGTTTAGGTAAGGCTTCGGACAAGGAAACCCTAAGCCCACGTCCGAGCATGAAACCCACAAATTTTGGGGGCTTTGGCTTAATTTGAGACTAGATTATGGTTACCTATGATTTGGGCATGTAATTTTATAGATTGGGTATCCGAATTTGTGGTTTGAGGTGAAAAGTCGTTCACGGAGCCCCTAACCCACGCCTGGACGCCATTTAAGTTTCGATTTGGGGTTTAATGTATAAATTGACTTGGGATTTTAGTTATTAATGCCTTGGGTTCGATAATTTACCCGTTGGATGTCCGAAATTCCTAAAATAAATCGATATATGAAATCTGTGCACTATTCATGGGTACTGTTCACCCAATGATTTCGGACAATATTTTACATAATTTTTCTTATTTAATTGCTAATCAAATGATATGTATATTTGTATAAGTCCAATCGAATAATTCAGAAGCTTTGATATATACGTTTGTGAAAGAAATCTGCATCCGAAGGCTCTCAAAGTTAATCTGATATTCGATGGTAAGAATTATGAATCCTCCTTATACATATGATATTCATATATGCAAGCAAAGTCGAGAAAAGACTTACATCCGCAAGCAAAATAATAAACATATGAATAATTGGAGGAAAATTCCACATTTGGAATTTTGAAGGATTTGATCTCCAAGATTGAGATATTTGAGAGATAAGTTATATTTATAAAATAAGTCTGGTGGATCCTCCCTCAAAAGAATAAGTAACCCTAAAATTAGTACCCAAATTCACGTTTTGATGGGTAATGTCCTCAGGCATGTCACTAGTATGATAATAAAAATTTAAGGAATTATCCTGACCACAGGTTATAGTGGGTGATACTACGGTCATACCTTAGGATGTTACGGTAGTGATTGGGGATAACTTTGTCTATGGAGTGATACGTGGTCCGGCTCTCCTCAGAACGTTGAATTGGGAGGATAGAAACTTTTGAAATTGGAATTTGGGAAATAAGAACTTTAGAACTTGAATTTTTTAGCTTTGACCTTTAATTGTGTAGAGTGAATACAATCTATTTTCGATTATTCGATTCCTTAACTGATGGGATCTACTAACTCGAGTCTGTAAAGATGGATTAATTATACTCAATCTACATCCTAAAGAAAATAAGAACAGAGAAAGAAGTAAATTGCACTCCGAACATATCGATTTATGTTCAGTTTATACATCTCTTTCAATTCTTATATTTTTTCTCTGTTTAGTTTCGTTATTATTGTTCAGTATTTTGTTATGATGTACTTACTAAGCTATTAGCTCACTCTTACCTTTCTTCCTTCCAAATGAGAGTTACAAGTTGATGTCCGATTAGTTAAAGTAAGGCGTGAGATAAGCTAAAGAGATTGGCTGGATTTTGAGGATTTGTAATTTTGTATATATTTAATGTAATAGAATGGAATGTGGCATGATATGTTATGTATTATTGTAGAGTTTGTTATGCTTCCGTAGGTGGTTGATGTATCTAGTTTTGCTTCCGCTATTACTTAATTATGGGTTTATTTACGCCTAGATGGCATTTCTATTTAGATCAAATGTGATAGTTATGAATAATGTGTTGGAGTCATAAATGATATGATATTTGTTAATCCTGTATATATATTGTGTTGAATGTTGAAGTTTGAGGATTTATATACTTGTATAGGTTTTTATTAAGCAGGTTATATAAATGATTTTTGGTCTAATTACAAATGAAACTTTACCCAAATTTCTACAAAATTCAATATTTTAAAATTTTTGATATTAGTTTCGTTTGTTTATTGACGAAAATTATTAGAGGAAAATGATCTGTTCCATCACACTATGTCTGCAAAACCCTGACATACACCAAGGCCCGTTGCTCGTGTGCCGAAATGATTGCTTTAGAGCTCATCTATTCAGCTAGGAAGTTGCAGCCGTACTTCCACACTTATAAGATTGTCGTCTTGACAGACCAACCCTTGAAGGAAATCCTATAGAAACCTGACACATCCAAATGACTTGTCAAGTGAGCTATCAAATTGAGCGAATTCAATGCGGAGTTTCAACCGAGATCGGCCCTAAAACATCAAGCTCTCATGGACTTCATAGTTGAAACGACAATTCCGATTTTGGACACCCGCAATCCTAGCAAAGACTCCCCTTCACAAGAAAGAACTTCGACTTGGACGTTACACGTAGACGGATCGTCGACGCAGTTGGGTAGTGGGGCAGGAGTGGTCTTGAGGACCTCAAATGGGTTTGAGATGAAGTACTCAATAACGTTCAAATTTTCAACGATCAACAATGTCGCTAAGTATGAAACCTTACTCATCGGATTTCAGTTGGAAAGGTAATGTTCGGCGAAGCACCTGACAATCTACAGTGGCTTGGAAATGATAGTCAAACAAGTCTACTAAGACTTTGAGGTGTCGAGCCCTCTACTCACAAAATACCTCACTAGAGCAAGAAGCATGATCTAGACGTTTGACAAAGTCAAGGAAATGCACATCCCAAGAGAGGACAACTAGAAAGTTGACCAGCTAGTGAAGGCATCGGCAATCGAGAATCCAGAGTAGTATTCTCAAGATACACGAAAAGTCCTGGCCGCCCTGAGTATAGAGAAGTCTAAGCATGAGGTGCTGCAGGTATCTAACGATGGAAGTTAGGTGGCTCGGTGTCGGAGATATATCACCGATGGCAATCTACCATAAAATCCATAGGATGCCAAATGCGTGAAAAAGACGATAGGTTAGTACACCATCTTGTATGGAAGGTTGTATCGTCGAGGATACTTCACCGCGTACATGCGGTGTCTCATGCCAGAGAAAGTCAACTACGCGCTGAGCGAGATGTAACTCAATGTCTGTGAGTCACACATCAGAGGTAAGAACCTAACCTTTAAGACAATATGGTAGGGTTCCTATTGGCCGACAATGAAGTAAGACATCGTAGAATTTATGAAGAAGTGCGAAAATTTCCAAGTCCACAGCAACTCCTCTCACTAGTCGCCCACGGAACTGCGAGCCTTGCAAGCGTCGTGGCCATTCACATAATGGGAGCTTGACATACTTGGCCCGTTCCCCATCACGTCCGGACAAAGAAAATTCATTATAGTTGGTATCGACTATTTCATAAAATGGGTTGAAGCCTTCCCACTAGCTCGAATCAAGGAACAAAATGCGACAGTTTATTTTGCAGAGTGTCGTTTGCAGATTCAGGGCTCTTAAAGTCATAGTAATCGATAACAGAACCTAATTCACCAACAAGCGTTTCACCAAATACTGTTCGAGTCTGTACATCAAGCTAGTTTATACTTCCGTTGCCTACCATCAAGAAAATGGGTAAGTGAAAGTTACGAATTGAACCCTACTGCACGGACTAAAGACTAAGCTAGAAGATGTTGAGGGATCCTGGGCAAACGAACTACCTTCCGTGTTGTGGTCATACCGGACGACGCCGAAGGAGCCGACCCGTAAAAGGCCCTTTAGTCTATGTTATGGGATTAAAGCGGTCATCGTAGTAGAAATCGGGTTACCAAGCCTAAGGATCAAAAGCTTTGATCCGCTCAACAACTCCCAACGTCTTAAAGAGCTTATCGACTTGTTCAAAGAAGCCCAAGATGCCGCCAAGATGTGCATAGCGGCATACCAGTAGTGGATCGCTTGATACTACAACAATAACAAAAAAGTGTGCCACTTTGAGGTGAGAGACCTAATTCTTCAAAGTATAGAGGCTACGGGTAAGAATGCTCACAGGACCAAACTCTCCCCAAATTAGGAAGGGTCATTCCTCGTCTCAACAATTCTCCAAAACAATGCGTACAAGCTACTTACTGAGAACGGTAAACTGATCCTGAGGATATGGAACGCTATTTACCTCAAAAAAAATTACCAATAACCCCACACCAAACCCTAGTAGGTTTGGCATACATTGTTACGTATGCTTGTGAGGTGTACCACGTCTAAATTAATAAAATGATTATTTGTCTATTCTTAATTGTTCATATGAATACTTGCATGACATCGTATAGAATCAAATAATCTAGACTGCCCCAAGGTCGGGTAAAAGCACCTCGCTCGTTAACCGACCTGTGAAAAGTAGAATCAAAACCTTGGCTCCAACAACCGAGCAGCCCAAGCGTGGTCGGATACTACAGCCTTGGGAGAGAGCTTGCAAATGAAAGTCAAACCTTTGGACAAATAGCCACAACAAATCTTAGGGGGATTTCTTAGTGTGTGCGCAATGACTCCTCCTGATAAGGACGAGTGCCATTACTCGAAAATGGTCGGCGATTTAGGATCAAACACACAAGAGTGGCCACATCCCCCAGCGAGACCAAGCTCCAATGGAACCACGCTGACAACGACCTTAACTTCACCAAAACCAAACAGTTGTGGCCATGAAACCCAGTTGGCCCTAATGACGCTCGCCTATAGGCGTGTAACAACATCCTTTTGCGGGAAAGAGTGCCAAAGTGCCACAACTTCCCCCCGTGGGAAGGAGCACAACCGAACCCCAGTGTCCACGCCAAGCCCAACTACAATGGCTATAATGCTTAACCCCCAAAGCATCAAACAAAAGGATTCCACATAAATACAAAAACACCAACGACAATTATCGAAAAAGGTCACCGTGATTTATAATGAAGTTAAAATATACATTGGAAGGCACGCATCCACTACCAAGGAATGAAATACTGCCTAGGCTTACGGCTTAAGGGGAAGATTATCCAAAGGCTGGGGGCTCCCTGTTGAGTGTGGTGGGGGCTCCCCTCCTCTCTCGGAGAAATATGTCAAATTGGATCGGCATCGAGCACCACAGTTACTTGTATCGAAGAAACAGACAAAGAAATCTGGACCCGCTAGGGAAGCAATCTATCGGCAGAGGTGAACGCCGTCCCAGAATCTAACAATCAGAGCGTGGTCTGCCAGACTAAACTGGGTCCTCAACTCTGCCTCCAGTCAAATGTTCTCACTCAAGAGGTTAGTAAGATTCTGCTCGGCTACCAGGACCGCGTCCTTGAGCTCTTGGGAACTCGCCATGAGCTCGGATATCTAAAGGTCGAGGCTAGCAACCTGCTCCCGACACTACTGGGTCTTAGCGGAGGCATTCACCCGACCCTGCATCTCTTCAAGCACACTCAGGTCGATGCGCGCTTGGGTTAGATGAAGGATCTCTGCATCACGCTGACACATCCTAATGTCCCACTAACGCAAGAAAGCCTCCAAAATATGCAACATCACCAGGGACTGCAAGCAAAAAAGGCAAGTGATAAGTAAGGCCGACAACAACAAGAACAAAGGGTTACCTAAGACGTACTCCAATGTAAGGCATCTCCTCCACAGCCAAAGGATTCAAGGAAGCCCTAAACATAGAAGCAAGTTGGGGCCCCAGCTCCGGCGAAGGTGCTTCGTAGTGGATGGAAAGCGCCCTGAAACTTGAATGCGATGGGGGAGCCGCCAAGCCCTCTGGGACATTGGATGTCACAGCCTCCGGGCAAAGCGCCTCCCTAGTCACCGCAGCCTCCACATCATTCCTCGCCTGAACTTTGACTGGTTGGACATCGTTTGGACCCTCTTCAACTAGAGCAACAAGAGGGCTGGGCACAGGCTCTTCTAGCAACGAGATGACAACGGTGAGGACCCCATACTAGGCCAGAGTCGGTGTAAAGATTGGCTCGCCTGGCTCCCCGCCCTCAGTGGACCCCGTGGCCTCCTCCAAAACATGGCCTGCTAAAGAAAACTGGACAGGAGCCGACCCCCTAAACGACTCGCCAAACCCTCGCATCCGCTCCGCAATGGTCGGACTGAAGTCAGTTGAGAAGGAGGAGCTCGACAAAGCTGCCAACCGCTTGGTCACCCTCTCGGGGGAATCCTGAATATACAATGATCCAAGTTTCCTCTTGGCCAGGCATGCAGCAGAGCGGTCACGTCTACCCCCTCTGAGAGGGGCTCCCACTTAGCCTGCGTGAGAGCTCATGAAGACGACCAAGAGTCCTTCTCACGAAACGGGTCGACATGTGCCTTAACAAGATCCATCAGCGGCCTCGTCAAGTTCTCCTTCCAATCTAAGATTTTTCCGGCATAGGAGGCCGCCACCCTGCCCCACTTGTTAGAAGGAGCTCGGTTGGAGGGGACTGTCAAGTAGAAGAACCGGTCTTTTTAACTTTTCACGAAATTAGGATTCCCTCCACTTATCTGGAACTCCTTGCGGGAGAAAAGAGAAATCAAGCCTGCGTTATGGTAAAACCGGAATATCACCTTCATGGTTATAGCTTCCAAGGATTGCTCGTGGTAGCAAAGGAAGATACACATAGATACCAGATACTATACGGCATTAGGATAAAGCTGCGCGATCAAAATACCTAAAGACACCAAAACTTCAAACAGTTCCTAAGCGAAGGGGATACGGAGACCAATCCTTAGGTGGGTCTCATATATAGTAATGAACCCACGCCAGGGAAAGCAAGCTCTATCATCTTCAGCCAGCAGTTCGAATGGAATTGCACTTAGGATGTTATACTGCATATACAAAGATACAACGTCAGTGAAAGTAAGTACTGACTAGATCGCATCGACACCCACAATGGCCATAAAAAATCAGAGGGCGAACTAGAGTAATACAATTTGAATCAAGAATGAAAAATGTGAGAAAGCGATGAAGGTTCAAAGCTTAAATAGTCGACACCCTGCCCTTGAAACGACGTCATTTGGGAATATCAAAGAGGCGTGCCCTACAATGTCAACAACACGTGCCCGCGCCTAAGGCGCCATGGTGCGTCAATAATGATGGTCATACGCTACGCCTCCCTACGCAGACGGCTAACCCCTAATATATTTGGATTGGCGAATCAGCACGACAATGCAAGTTCCAAGGTCTCGACACCCCATTTTCCAAAGTGGAAAAACTGGCGGCATGCAACCATGGTGGGCTCGAGGCCAATTAACTGGCCCACATCCCAATCTAGTGTTCAGAATGGACCGCTGTGAGTCAAGATCGCCAGAAGATCGGGTTACCAGCTACCTGGGTGATCTGTTTGACAGTTATCAAGCAACCAAAAGCAAAAAAGGGGGGGCTCAATTATTCACACCATGCAATAAGGACAAAAAGGCTCAAAAAGTTTCATTTAATAATTCCATTTACAAAGTACAAGCTTGGCGTAGTTAACATATAGCTTGAAAGCAAAAAAAGAAAAAAGAAAAGCCCTCCATCTTCCCCGAACCTTGGAGGTGTTGCTGCAGAAGACCCCTAAATTTGATGGTAAGAAAAGAACCTCAAATTCGAGAAGGCCGCCGCACCACTCGCGGGTTTAGAAGAACGACCTAGCGCCGAGGATGTTGAGGACCGATCATCCCAAAGCCCAACTCTCACCCGTAGGACAAGCCACAGCAAAAGGAAAGCTTGGCCCTGCCAAAACAAGGCAACAGCCTTGGCTCCAGAACAGATGTGAAAAAGGGTAACCAAAGTGGTTGCCCATATGAAAAAGGGTAACCAAAGCAGATTTCTTATACATCTCAGGATCTCTCCTTTGAACATCAGAGATAAGCTTCCTCTGATCCCTGCTAATGATAGCACAGGCTCCATGCTAGCTCCAAACTGCACATCAGTTGGTTGGTGAAGATGGATCGTGATGTAAGGCGTAACGAGCCCCTCCATTTGTAGTATACAGAAGGATCGGTAATCCATTAATGACAAAGATTTCTTACACTAGTATTATCCAAAGAGAATTGCTTGGTGTAGAGAATCGAGTCTTGACTGATAGAAAGGCGATTCAATAGGCCACATGGGGAAGAAGTGACCGAGGAAGATGACAACTGGCGTCCCATCAGTAAGCATGCCGGGTGTTAAAAATTCAAACCTCTCGACATAGAGAGCTAGTGATAAGTACAGCCATAAATGGGCTAACCCAAAAACTAAGCCCACTGAAAGAGAAAGGGTCCAGAAACAGGCGGCCCACGACACGGCCTCATGTGCCCGAGAGACAGGTGGAGATGCAATTTGCCCGAATGGATCAACCCGAGACCGCCCAGTAAGAAATTGGCAATTATGGATGATCCACAAAGACCCCTCCTGCTTGCTAGCCGAAAAGAAGCATAGCTCATCATGAGTGCACAAACAACACTTGTCATAACCATCTAGGACAATGTGACAAATATTCCTAAAATATCGCTCAAGATTGCAAATTTTTCCCAGAACGACAATTACCACTTAGCAAAACTTTTCAGATGGAAATTGTCATCTGGCGACCTTCGTGACTGCCTTAATAAAGGAATGAATATCCCTAGGCGGTCACGGTTACCATTCTCACCCCGCACGTGATCGCTAAGACGGCTCAACTGATCCACCAGGGCGACAACAGCCAGTCTTGACGCCCAAGGAAGACTGAATCGCCTCCAATGTTTTAAATACCCCTTCACCTCTACACGAAGGAAGAGTAATCCTCACCCTCAAGTACCTCAGAAAATCGAAGTACTCCCCTGATTGCACCCTCACAAAAAATCGCTCCCCATCAAGCACAACTGTCGGAGCCAAGCCCTCCACCTTTACACTCAATCCCCCCTCCTTCGTATATCCACACATTATTTGCATTCATCTTTCTTTCTTTCATAAAAAAATTTTTAATTTGAATATCGAAAGATATAATTGAGGACGAATATCACCGTCCTCTAATCTCTTATTAATTTGTTGTGTTGTGTAAAATTTAAATTATTAAGAATAGAGACCGAACTCGTCTTAATTCAACCCGTCGAAAGAGATCAAGTAACCCCCTAATTTATATAATAATTTAAAGCTAAGAACAATCAAGCTAATTTTTCTTCCATAGCTAAATTGTCAATAGCCTGCTT
>JAODPA010001976.1:0-14157 GCA_025585075.1 Nepenthes mirabilis | reverse complement strand
CATAAATCCCTCCAGAAGAGGGCATCCAGAGTGCAAGGCCAGGAAAAGTTAAGAATCGGCCAATTTTATTTTTTTTTTTATAACCCCCACCGAATCCGAGTCGGCCTGTGATCAATCCTATTTGGAGCCGTGATGGTCAGTAATTTCAGCCTCACAATATCGACCACCATAGAGAAGAGGCGAGAAGAGTTAAGGGGCGGAGATTTTTGGAAAATCCGATTATTGCGCTCCTTCCAAATGACGTAAACCGTGGCAGCCAGAGACAAGCGTTTGGAAACAGCCAAGAGACTTTTTCCTCTCCAACGGGTGGCAGCCCAGGATATATTTTGATGCCAGTCAGGGTATGGCCAGTGAATACCAGCATGACGTTGGATATTATTCCATAGGGTTCTAGAGAATGGGCAGGAGAAGAACAGATGGGCGTGGTCTTCATCACCCGTGTTGCAGAGAGTGCAAATGGGTGAAAGGTTAGGGATGTAATGGAGACGGTCACTGGTATTCAATTTGCCCTTAACGGAGAGCCAAAAGGTGAATGCATGAGAGGGGATATGGAATGGGCCCCACACTAGATGAGCCCAACACACCTTGGGTTTTAGGGGATGAAGGAGAGAGTATGCGGACTTAGTCGAGAAAATGCCGTTGCGAGTCCCAGTCCATCTCAAAGAGTCTTTCTGAATGCAGCAGGGAGGGTTGTTCGACATATTCAAGGCAAGGTGGGCCACCTCCGTGTCAAAAGGGTTAGGCCAGTTCCATCTATTGTTCCTGATAATGAAAAAAAAACACTCCGGTATCGAGAAAAATACTCCGGGCTTCAACGGCCAGGGAAGCAATACACTATGAAAATCAACTTACAGCCCGGGTGATAACGACGCGCTAACCTAGCCGACTTACTCCCGACACGTGATCCCTACCAAGGAACTCCTTGGATTTGTCCGCGGCAACGGAACCGAACACATTCCGATCTTCAAGCCACTCTTCCCTCTCGTGCCACTTGAATTGCCAATCACGAACGGATCTCCTTCTTCACGAACGGATCTCCAACAATGGTAGAAGGCAAAGTTTCAATAATTTAAGAAGGTGGATGAGAAAACTTCTATGAACATGTAGAAACTCTTGTAGTAGTTAGTTTTCTCAAGAGAAAAAACAATGATCTTGAAGCATGAAGGCTTTCTTCTCAAATGGAGGCTCAAAATAATCTGACAGAGAGCATATGACGTCCTTGGGGTTTCAAAAACATAAGCCAATATTTATAGAGGAGCCAAAAATCGCGTTTGAAATTCTGTCCGTTGGGCCGCCGCTCGAGCAGGGCTCGAGCGCGCGGCGAGCGACAGTAAGGTTTCGTGGGAAACCCTGCGGGCGCTCGAGCCGGGATCGAGCGCGCAGTGAGTGGCCCCCATTCTGGGATTTCGGCTCGAGCAGCCAGCGAGCATGCATCAAGCGGTGGAGGTTCTGGTTTTAAGGCTCGAGCCGCTAGCGAGCATCAAGAGAGCGGGCGGCCTTTGGGCGGGCTCGAGCGTGTGGAGAGCGGACCGAATGAACTTTAACCCGACAACCCACAACCCGACATCAAAACAAAGATACATATGGTCACGGAATATGCTAATAAGACAAAAGTCTCTAACAAATTGCATTAAATTTAAATGATATGTACAAACAGCTATGTTCTTTAGCAAGTGTTTTGCCAACTTGGAAAAAGAAACATAAAAACAGGAAGTCCCCTGAACCATGACAACTGTCATTAAAAACAAGAATACATTATCTAAAACGGCGTTGAGAGCGCAAAGCTTGCTTAACAATTGAATCACACTTCGAAAATTGCAATCACTGAATAACATCAGAAGAAGTCACTCCTGTCAGCTAATGAATGAGGATTACTCTGGTCAGCAAAAGAACCAATAACGCTCCGGACTCTGCTACCAATCCACTCCGTCCAATAGTGAGCAAAAGGAAAATCAGCCCTCTCTTGTCATTGAGCGAAAAAAACTAAACCATCCTTACAGAGAACAAGTGGCCACTCCGTCCATATAATCAGACTTCGGAATTAATCAAGCGTGTGGCCATTCCGGACTTTTGCGAACATAAAGCACTCCGGACATGGGAGTCAACATCCACAACTTATAGCAGCAACAGGCACGAAGGCCACTCCAACCATTTAAGCATACAAGAACACTCTGGATTCCGGAGTCCTCTAACGCTTGGCCAAAATTTTTTTTCCATACAACAGCATCAAGCTGCTTCGCCTTAAAAGCAGGCATAAAGCACTCCGACTTCAGCAAACACGAGCCATTCATCGAAAGCACTCATATCGCTCTAGCCATGAAGTGAAACAGCTCCAAAATCAACCTACGCAAAAAACAGGCACGAAGGCCACTTCGGCTAAATAGTAAACAAAAAAGAACACTCCGGATTCCGTAGTCCTCAAAAGCATGGACAAGGTGATTTTTTTTTTTGACCAGCCAACAAAGGTAGCTCCGGCTAAAAGAGAACCAAAGGCAATCCGGCCTCAGTGCATTCAAGCCCACCGGCCTAGAAGAGAAATAGCTCCAGATTCTTCCTACGCAAACTACAGCTCCGGATTCAAGCCTCTGGCCAAGAAGAGAAACAGCACCGGCAAAAGAAAGGCCCAAAAAAACACTTCGGATTCCGGAGCTCTTAAAGGCAAGGACAAACCAATTTTTTTTAATATAAAGCTAGCCAACAAAGGCAACTCCTGCTATAGAGAGAACCAAAGGCAAACCGGCCACAGCGCATTCATGCCACTCCGGCCTAGAAGTGAAACCGCTCCGGATTCATCCTACGCAGCTCCAGAATCATGCCACTCCGGTCTAGAAGTGAAACAGCTCCGGCTAAAGAAATGCACACAAAAAAAAACACTCCGGAATCGGAATTCCTCTAAAGGTTTTTTTTTCAAAAGGAAGGCAACTGTCAGGGGTCGGATTCTGCATTCAGGGCTACAAGGGGAATGCTCCATCTGATAAGGACCGATCTGTCACTACAGGCGACCACAACATCAGAGAACTCCATCTTGCCCCGAACAGTAGCTCTAATCTGGTGGGCCAGCTGGACTTCATTACACACGATATTCTTGAAGACACGCTGATTCCTCTCCCTCCTGATGTAGTAGACTGAGGCCGCAAGGGTGAGGCGGTAGGAGCAGGCTTTGAGGTGTTTATCCTTCCAACGGTTGGCAACCCACAAGACATTGGAGTACCAGTGAGGATAAGGCCAGTTAAGGCCAGCCTTTGTGCGCATGAGGCGCCAGACAGCCGAGGAGAAGGGACAGTTAAAGAAAAGGTGGTTATGACTTTCCCTGTCATTAGAGCAGAGAACACAATTCAGAGAGATGTGAAGGTAATGGCTAACCCTATCCAGAGTGTTGAGCCTATGGCAAATAGCCAACCAAAGGATAAAGGCATGAGTCGGGATGAACAAAGGGCCCCAAACAAGACTAGACCACTCCACCGCATCATTAGGTGCATGGAAAATTCTATAAGCGGATTTGGCAGTGAACTTTCTAGAGTGATCTGCAGTCCAAAGGGCCATATCCTTACGGGAGAGATTAGGGAGGTAGGGGGCATACTATCCACAATACCGCTACCTCCGTGTCAAACTGGTTTGGCCATTTCCAGTCTCCATTAAAGATGATGTCCTTAACTTTTGAAGCGAGGGGTAATCCGGTAATACACCTGATCATCTCATCGGATCGATCACAGAAAGGTCCCAGTGGGTGCCAATGATCCAGCCAGAGGAACGTGTCTGCTCCATTACCAAATCGATAATGGATCTTGGGGCGGAGAGCAGAGCGGAGTTTCATTAGATTTTTCCAGCCCCAATGGGCTGAATCTGGGATTTTGATAGTCCAAATGCAATGATCTTTGATACGGTGGTGATAACACCAAGAAACCCAAATGGAGTCAGGATCTTTGGTGATGATCCTCCAAAAGTGTTAGTACAGAAGGGCTTTGTTGGATGCTACTAGATTTTTAAGGCCCAGACCCCCTTCCCCTTTTGGGGAGCACACGTCCTTCCAGGCAACTTTAGCAGAGTAGTGACCATCTAAGGATCCATGCCACAGGAAGGAGCGGAGGGATTTATCTATGCTGTTCAAGATAGATTTGGGGAGGATGAACATGGAAGCCTAATAGATGTGGATAGTCGAGAGGATGAAAGAAATAAGCTGCAACCTACCAGCAAAAGAGAGCCAGCGATTCTTCCAATACCAAATCCTAAGGTGAATACGGTCGAGGAGAGACTTACAGTCAGAGTTAGTAAGCTTCGTAGTGATAAGGGGGACTCCGAGATATCTGACAGGGAGAGTGCCTCTCTTGAATCCGAGAATGTCAAGGATACCTTGAAAGGTATCCTCCCGAACAGTGCAACAAAAAACCTCAATCTTATCCGGGTTGGGAGTGAGACCAGACAGACAACTGAATATGCTGAGACTCTCATGGATAGCCTGAATGGATTTGCAGTTCGCTTTGAAGAAAAGAAGAAGATCATCAGCAAAGCCTAGCATCACAATGCGGGAGCTATCACATTTCTAGTGAAACTTAAAATCAGAATTAGTCCTAGCCATTCTATTCAGTATGCCATTAGAACTTCCATCCCTAATACAAAAAGGTATGGAGAGAGGGGATCTCCCTGTCTAAGCCCTTTGGCCCCATGAAAAAATCCCACGGACGTACCATTCAGATTAATGGAAAACGGGGTGGTGGTGATGCATTGCTTTATCCAATTGACCATTGGGGGAGGAAAATTCATCAGCTCAAGGACCGCTAGGATGAAGTCTCAATGAATGGAATCAAAGGCCTTCATTAGGTCAACTTTTAATGCACAATGAGGGGCCCCATTATTGAGATGGTATTTGTGGAGTAAATCCTGAGCCAGTAGAATATTATCTCCGATATTTCGACCAGAGACGAAAGCAGTTTGGCATTTTCCGACAAGGAAAGGGAGCGTAGGTTGGAGGTGGTCGGCGATGATCTTAGATATGATCTTATCATTGAGCGTAGGTCAATGATACCATTTAGCACCTCCATAACAAGCACAAATAAATATGGAGAGATAGGATCGCCTTGTCGAAGGCCTCTGCCCCCTTGAAGAACCCGATCACTTCTCCATTAATATTCACAGAGTACGAAGGGGTGGTTATACATTGTCTTATCCATTCAACCATTTGAGGAGGAAATTTTATTAAGGACAGAATAGTGATAATGAAGTCCCAGTAGACGGAGTCATATGCTTTCATAAGATCAATCTTCATAGTACATCTGGGAGGATCATGACCAAGGTGATACTTATGAAGAAGCTCTTGAGCCAGAAGAATATTGTCACTTATTTGATGTCCAACAACAAAGGCCGTTTGGCACTTACCGACAAGATAGGGTAATGTCATCTTTAACCAGTTTGCAGTAATCTTTGAAATCGCTTTATAGATAACATTGCAACAGGATATGGGCCGGTAGTCAGAAACTATTCGCGGAGATTGCACCTTTGGGATTGCACCTTTAGAAGTGGTTAGTCCTCAAGGTTCGTCTATGCTTGATGACACCTGGCAGTATGCCAAGTCACGGAGACGGAGAAAATCTAAGTCCAAGAATATTCGGAACCCTCATACTTGAGAGCTTGGTGGCTCAGGGTCTTGGGCTTGGCTGGTTCTTTCGTTTAGGCCTTTTGCTTGAATGCACTTTGCTGGGGTCTGTCGGTGCTGCTTTGTTGCTACTGAATTTTTGGGTTGGAAGCTGGCTGAATTTGGTTATGCCAGGATGTGGGCATTGGCCGTTTTGCTTTTGCTATGTTTTTCTGCCCGTAGTGGAGTTTGGTCCAATTTGGCCATGTTGACGTGATTGCATCTGTCCACTATTGGCCGGATGGATTTTTCCGCCTGGTTTAGAAAGATGCACCTCTGCCTGAAATCTGCTGGTTTGTAGGTATTCTGGGTTCTTCTGGTGTTAAGGCCGGAATGCTTAGCTGTAATTTTTTGCACGGTGTGGAGTCAAGGCCGATTTGGATTTGCTGTTGCAGAATAGCTGACGTGGCCTGTAACCATTTTCTGGCCGGAGTTTTCATCTGAAGGCCGGTTGGGTTTCTTGCTCGGGATGGAATTAAAGGCTGATTGGGGTTGCGACCATCCTGTTAGTGTTTGGTTAGTGCCCGATATGGAGGCGAAGCCGGTCTGACCTGCTGACGTGGCCTGCAATTGTTAGCTGAAGGATATGGGCTTAGGCCGATTTGCTTTCGCTTGGTGTCATGGCCGGTTTGGATTTGCCGACGTGGACTAGACGACGTGTCCTGTAATCCATGCTTGTCGGTTGTAAATCTGAAGGCCGGATGGTTCTTCTTGCTCGGGATGGATTTAAAAGCCAATTTGTTTAGCGTCCAATGTGATATTGAATGGTTTATGGCTGATGTGGAGGCGAGGCCGGTATGGACTACTGATGTGGACTGCATATGCTGGATAGAGGTGGTTGCCTGCGTGCGGGGTTCACGAAACTTTGGTGCAGGTGCTGCTGTCAGTTTCTGCGATGCTGGAATGTGACTGGCTTTCTTGTTGTTATGCTGCTGACTTTGGAATGGTGGCCTCTAGTTTTGTTTCAGGCAATTAAGGCAATGTTGTTCATTGGCCCGGCTACGTATAGCCGATTTAGATGTGGACCATCTAGTTGCTACTTCTTTATTTTTTTTGCTATTTTTCTCGATTGGTTCATGATTTGGATCATGGTCATGTCAGGGGTATTCCCTAGCTCGTGTTTCAACATCTAAGTCAGCAAAACACTTAGAGTTAGAATATCGTCTTGTATTTTCATTTATTTTAATTTCATTTACTTACTTACCAAAAAAAAAAGTTGTTTGAGGAGTTTTCTATTATTGAAGAAATCACGAATAGCTTCACACACAGACTGACCAACAACCTCCCATGAGTCCTTAAAGAATTTAGAGGTGAATCCATCCGGACCGGGAGCTCTATCATCACCAATAGAGAATATTGCCTTGCGTATCTCCTCCTCATTTACCGGATCAGTGAGTGTGCCATTTAGACAGTCCGGAACAGTGTGTAGGATAAAAGGCCGAATCCGTGAGGTGTCCACCAAACCATGGATACGCCAAGATCCGAGAGCCTTCCTGAAGTGATCAACAACCAATTTTTGAACAGCCTCAGCCCCAACAGTTGGGTTCCCAGACTCATCTAGAAGGGAGATAATTCTATTTCTATTGTTGTTTCCGTTTACGATCTTGAAAAAGAATTTCGTGCACTGGTCTACCTCTTTAAGCCATTTTGTTTTAGCTTTTTGTTGAATAAGGTCAACCTCCTTTGCCATAGCAGAGTGGTAAGCAGCCCTACATGAATGTTCCTTGTGAAAACATCCAAGAGGGGAAAGAGGCTTACCTTGAATATCCTCTAAGTTTTTCCTGGTTCGTAAGACTTCGTCATAAACATCACCTTCAAGGATATTTAGAGTTTTGAGAGCATACTTCGTCTTTTTGAGTTTTGACACCAACCAGAACATGGGTGTGCCGCTAATCTCTTCCTCCCAAGCAACCTTAACCACATGGTGAAAATTTGAGGATTTGGTAAGGAAATTATTAAATCGGAACATCCCATATTTTCTAATTGGTCTATCAGACGGGAGAAGAATACAAGGGGAGTAGTCTGACAGTCTGGGAGGGGGGAAATTGCTTTGGCCCTTCTAAAATGATCCGGCCATTGCCCATTTGCAATGACTCTATCTAACTTCTTGAATATGTGATTAGGTGGATCCCACCCGTCATTCTAGGTGTAATGCATACCGTCATGGCATACATCCTCAAGATCATAATCTCTGAAGCATTTATCAAGATCTACTAAACTTTTTTGGTGCCAAATACCTCTAAGGGCCTCAGACGGAGACCGCATAGCATTGAAATCGCCGAGCGCAGCCCAAGGGAGGTCACCCGGGAAGGAAGACATTTGTCTAAGGCTCTCCCAAAGGAGCCTACGGAGGCTTTCCGAGTTAGCACCGTAAATAAACGATAGGAGGCATCTAAAGTTTTCCTCCGGAAACAAAACTTTGGTGTGGATAACCTGGTCTTCTAAAGAAAGACTTCTCACCGCCACCTTAATAGGGTCCCAGCTAACCCAAATACGCCCAAAAAAAGAGTCAGAGTAGTTCATGTGCCAAGTCCAATGAGGTCTAATCCTAGCTGAGATGGATGCAGAGTTCCTCTCAGCTACCTTAGTTTCAACCAAACCCACAATATTACAATCGTGGGAGCTGATGAGGTTATGGACTTCATGTGCTTTAACCAACCCATTTAGTCTCCTCACATTCCAACATGCTATATTAATCATGGGTTGAAGGTGAGAGAGGGGAAGAACTTGTAGACCCGGGGAATTTTTTTTCTTTCTCGAAGATTTTCGACCCCTCTTTTTGACACTGCCATTAGAGAGAGGGGGAGTCATGGAGGATGGTCTTTGTTTATTAGACAGTATGGTTAGGGTACCATTCGAGCCTGTATCAGCAGAAGCACGAGTAGGCTCCTCATCCAAAGGACAACAAGAATCATAACATGGAAGCTGGGTATCAGAGTCCGGAGGACCATTAACATGTTCCAGACAATCCTTATGATGTCTACATTGCTGTACCAGGCCACTCATCACCTCTACAGACTTTTTTCCAGAGCCAGAAACAGCATTAGCTGTATTTAGGGGAGAGACAATGAGACCCCCACCCTGCGGACGAGGAGAGACTTTTTCATCATGCCCTCTTGGGTCAACCGAAGAGGGCTCTTGAAAGACATTAAAAGTGTTGGATGTGGCCAATTCCTTATGAACGGACACTCCAGAAAAAGAGGTAGCAATAGCAGGGCCTTCCTGGCGAGCCGACAATTTATTCGGCAAAGGGGGATGGCCCACATGGGGTTTGCCCACAACCTTAGGAACCCATGAAGATTTGGTTGAAGGAGCCTTGACCCCAATCGCACCAGAAGTGGTACGCCTCGAAGGTCTCCATTGATAATCAAATTTAATTTCCACAAAAGGATTGTCTGATTGCTCATCAGGGAAACCTGACCAAATTTTCACAGAGTCGGGTAAGTGGGTATCAACCCCCACTTCAACACAGACCCTAGCAAATCCCATTCGTTCAAGTCTTTCAGTTACTGGATCAAACCGAATTGGCTTCCCTACGGCACTGGCGATCCAGCTCAAGCCAAGAGGGGTCCAAAATTCAACAGGGACCCCGGTCATTGTAACCCAGTTGGGGAAAGATTTATACTCCTCGCAGGACAGAATCATACCCTGTTTCCATTTCTTTAGAATGAAAGGATGGCTCTTGTTTTCTGCTGTTAGACAAGTTTGGTTGATAGGCTTTGGTGGCTATAATGTTGTTTACTCTGTTGTTTCTTTACTCTATTTTTTGTTTCGTGACATGTTTCACGGTGTCCAGGGTATGCCCCTGCGTCTTTGTTCTATTTTCAAGTCGGCAAAACACTTGGAACAGAACATAGGTTTTGTAATTCTTTTTATGTTTAATGCAATTTCATTACTTACTTACCAAAAAAAAAAAAGAAAGGATGACCAGCAATGGTATCCTCCTGTAAGACATTGAACATGGGAAGAGAGAGAAGCTCTCCCTTCTCTCTGACTTTCAAATTTCAAAATTGAAATCTGACCAGCGTCTCTTGGTGGGCTCTCGCAATCTCAGGCGCTGGCCATGGCCGGCCCCCTGTTGGCGCTGTCGACCCCCCCAAGGCCTCCTTTCTCCCTCCGTCCCCCATGGCTGGCCTCCAGGGGGGCCCCTTAGCCCCCCTGGACTCCGCCTGCCCTATTTCTCCCTCTGCTTCTATGTCATCACCGATCGAGGTGGGCGTCTCAGGTCTGCTCACTGGCTCTTTCCATCCTTCCACCTCTTGTGTGGCTGTTGGTTCTTCTCCGTTAGGGTTTTTGGCTGACCCTTATCCCCCTCTACAAAGGGGTGTTGAGCTTCCTGCCCTTGGTCCAGATGCAAAATTCTTGGAGAGTCTATCTCCTGTGGGTCACTTCCATGGTCCCTTTCTAGAAAATAGCGCCTTCGATATTCTGGGTGCTGCGGCTTCGCCTACTGGTGCCGCCCCTATTTTTGGTGTTTCTCCTGTTGATGCAGTTTGAAGTTCTCCATCTCCTATCTCTGATGTCATACCCGCTGACGCCTTGAGTGAAATCGCTGCTGAAGCTGGGTCTATGAACATCTCTTCAAAATCCAATCCATGTGTGGCCCCTTCTTCCCCGTCCTCCTGGGTTGCAGTCATCCAAAATCATGGTGATAGCTTATGTCCTCCACTAAAATTTTATCCCCCTCTTTCAAGGGATGGGGATCTCGTATCCATTTCTCCTCCGGATGAGGTTGTTCGGCAGAGCCAGGAAGTTTGGGGTTCCACGCTAGTCGGTTTCTTCTACGAAACTCCACTTCACTTCCAGGCAGTAAACACCATTGCCCGCAAAATCTGGGCCAGGTATGGGCTTAGCCATGTTGCTGGGCATGAGAATGGCTTCTTCTTCTTTCAGTTTGAGTCTGATGATCAACTGAATCTTTGTCTGTGTAAAGGCCCCTGGGCATTTGGCAAGAAAACCTTATTCCTTAAATGCTGGCTTCCTGGAATGGATCTAAGGAAGCTCACCTAACTTTTCCTATTTGGATTACCCTTTCCAACGTGTCGGTTGAATTCTGCACTCCATTAGGGCTTAGCTGGATCGCAAGTGGGGTTGGTAAACCCATCAAATTAGATTTGAGTACTGCTCGGATGGATCGGCTGCACCTTGCACGAATATGTGTTGAAGTGTGTAAAAAGGCCCACCTTCCAACAAAAATCAGTGTAAAATCTAGTGGTTTAGAAGCGAAAAAGTTCGTTGATGTTGAGGTAGCCTACCACTGGAGGCCAGTGCATCACTTAAAAAAGCGCCCTGCAATCCATAAGAGCTCCAGGAAGGATCTGCTTGCTCGTTAGGGTGCTATCCCCATGAACCAGACCCCTGTTGATGCCTTGGATGAACGAGGAAGTCTTTCTTCTAAAGCCATCCTTGATGCTGATAATTCTCATTTTTTGAAGGCTGAGAATTCGAGTCTTGATTAAGAGGCTCCCGCTGCCTTTCCAGAGCCTAAGAAGCTAGCTTTGAACGTGGATTTCGCTTTCGAGAACCTTCTGGTTAAGACACCTACGTCAAAGGTGGTGCGGTTTGCTCCTGAAATCTTGACTTCTATGGCTCCCAGTTGTGCTTCTCGCTGTAGGAAAATGGCTCCTTGTAGCGATGTTTGCCATCCGATTGTGTTTCGCAGATCCAATCAGGGCCTTATGGATCCTATGAAGGCCCCTGTGGTTGCTGTACCCAAGTTGGCCTCTCCCCCTCCTGCTCCTCCTGGTGATTCCCATGAAATGGATACTGTTAAACCCCTTTCCAATTCTGTCATCGTTTCCGACTGCCATTATGATGCTCCTGTTGAGGATGCGGCTCCTTCAACAAATCGTGGAGTGGTGAAGGGTCTTGACTTTAGGCCCTTGGAGGACTCCCAAACCCCCCTTGAAGTTGCTGTGTCTTCGATTGATGTCCTTCCCTTCCCATGTGCTGATCGATTGGCAGCACTGGGCCACTCTTGCAGTGATTCGGAGGAGTCGATTTCTACTGCCAGCAAAGTATCCTCCAAAGTCGAGTCCTTGTGGAAGCAATTGAAGGGTTATAAAGACATTCATCTCCAGCCTCCATCTCTCGATTCTTTATCCTGTAGTTCCCATGAGGATTGTAATCTAAATGAGGCTCCTTCTATTCCGGAGCAATTTGACCACGCCTCTCCGGCCGCTTCTGATATCTCTAGCACCAAGCTTTCTGGAAATTGGAAGCCGGCTAAGTCCCGAAAAAAGAAAGAATCTGCTTCCAAAAAATCCTGAGTTCCTCCGGATCTTAGGTAGGTCGATTCGGATTCATGATGGGTTGAGGCCGATTTAGCCTTGCTGACGTGGCATGGCATTTGCCGTCCTCGTTTTGAGGCCGGTTTGGATTTGCCGACTTGGTTTTTCAATTGTCGACTTGGAATTATGGTTGCCGATTTGGACTTGAGGCCGTTTTGGCTTTAAGGCCGGGTTGGCTTTGGTGATTTGGCATTTGGTTTTGCCCAGTGTTGAGTTGTGGCTGGTTTGCTGTGCTGACATGGCATGTAGCTTCCTTTGTTCTTCTTTAGCCGGTTTGGGTTACCCTGCTATTGTGGCCCTTACCAGTTTGCCTGGTTTGGTCTATTGGCTGGTTTAGATTCCAGTTAAGCTACTGCTTTCGTGGCTGGTTTTACGTGGCTGCTTTTTCCCGGTGTGGAATTGAGATCGGTGTGCCTTGTTGTCGAGGCCTTCAGCTTTCTACTGGTTGCCGGTTGCATTCTTCTGCGTGGGCTAGAGGATGCGTAGGGGTGTTAAGGCTGGATTGGCTTGCTAACTTGGCATGTCTTTGCCGTTTTCGATTTGAAGCCGGAATGGCCTGCTGACGTGGGATTTTGTAGGGTGCTGACGCCGGATTTGTGCAATGGTGTTGACTACTTGCTGCTCAACATATCTTCTGGTTTCTTCTGAAGTCTTGGCCGATTTCATTCTTGGTGTTCACATGGATTGCTGATGTGGCGTCCTCCTGTATAGTAATGCTGGCAGTTTTGTGAGCTCGGTTTGGCTGATGTGGACCTTTGTCCTACTGTTGCCGTCTTTGATTGCGGCTGTTGCTGTTTGCCTATGCCCGATTTGGCTTGTGGTGGATGCCGGTTTGGTTAGCGGCTGGATGTTGGACTGACGAGGACTCTTTTGCCGGTTTGGTTTTGAGGCATTGGAATGCGTACTTCATCTGCCGATTGGTAATATGGGTTTTGGCATGCTGATCTGGCTTGATCGTCGTCTTGCTGGAGGCTAGTTTGGCTTTGCTGACTAGGCATATCATGTGCCGATTAGGACGTGAGGTTGCCACACTCGTCTTGTACTTCACTTGCCGTTTTCGGCATGCCTTTCAAGTGCCGAGTTGGTTTTGCATTTCAAATGCCGATTTCGATTTTGTTATCTTTTTATTAATGACTTTCGTCATGGTTTAGGGGACTCTCTGATTCTATTTTTTTTTTCAACTCGGCAAAACACTTGGAATAGAACATAGCTGACTGTACATTTTATTTAAACTTTAATGCAATTAATTACTTATCAAAAAAAAAGAAAAGATGACCAGCAATAGACCAGAGGCCACCAGCGAGGCATTTTGTCAAGCATTTTGATAAAAGAGAAATGAAAAAAGAAAAACCCTAAATTATTCCCTGCCACATGTTGAAGCTTGAAACGAGCCCAAATTTTTCTAGTAATATTGTTAACAGCATTGTAATGAATGGGATTTCCAGCACAATATCCAACCAAGGTAGCTCCCCATAGATCCTCACCTTGTTGGATAACTTCTAATGGGGGGACAAAATTGTGTTCTCTACATTAGAAACAATTGGAGGATAGAATTTTAGTAAAGACTTTACCTCCATGAGAATTCTTTTCCACCACCGAGAACCACGATATGCCAGCGGGGCAACCGACATTGTCAATGGGAAGTCCAGAGCCAGGAGCAATGCTGGATACAACGTCCACGATCCTCTGAGGAGGTATTTGAATCTGCTCATTCTGGCAAACCATCAGAGGGCTTGCCAGGGGATCTCCAATGGAGTCAGGGGTGATGACCTCCACCGAGTCTGCTAAAGCATTTGAAGAAACGAAAGGCACTTCACTATGGTCATCAATGCCCGATTGTTTAATCTGACTTGGAAGACATAGGCTATCCCCTGTCATCGATTCTATCACAGAATTCAGAGCATCCTATTTCCTATGCTGTACAAGGAGAGAATCGTCTGGAATGGAACCAGCCACATCATGACAGCAAACAATTCCCTTATAATCCAATCCCGCACAGCTAGACATCAAGGATGCCAAAACGCCAATAGAACAATCAGCATCATTTTGCAGGCCATCCGAAGTAGTGATGGCAAGAGAACCAGGCGACCCCATCGTGGCACAAGAAATCTCACATGGCACTTGATGGCTGATAGGAGAGACCGAAGGTGTAGGAGGCACCCTTAATCCAACCACAGATTTGTTGGGAAAGAGGCGCGGAATACTTTCCCGATTCAATGAAGCAACAAAGAAGAATTG